>JAACJT020000282.1:0-14299 GCA_009936485.2 Gymnarchus niloticus | reverse complement strand
ACTTGTCTGACAATAAAGTATTATCTATCTATCTATCTATCTATCTATCTATCTATCTATCTATCTATCTATCTATCATTTGATTTCAAATTATTAAAATTTAGTGTTTATTTTATACTACTGTGGCTTTATTTGATAGTAAATTTAGTTTTGATAATATTAAGGCTTTTCTTTTCTGTCAGCAAGCTCTCACCTCCGGGCCTCGGGGTTCGACAGGAACCATGTTCGGCAAAGCGAAACCAGGATTGGTGCCCTGTAGGGTTTAGGGACTACAGCGCAGCTATAAGCTGATGCATGATCAGCATGTTTTGTCTAACTAGCTTAGGGACCACTAGATTCAGTTTGACTGATAAAAATTCATAGACTAAGTATCACTTTGATCAATGCAGTTCAAGGACTGAAAGTTTCAGATTGTCTGACTGGTTTACACAGAAGCTCTATATCAGCATGTTTACGTAATCTGGCTCAGGGACTGAAACAGTTTGTCTGATCAGATCATCCTAGAGGCTGGCTTCCGTTGTCAGCATGTCTGACTACACTAGCAACACAGTATGTTAAACTATATCAACGCAGAGACTGGAAGGAAATGCCAGCTTGTTTGACTAATGCAACTCGTGGACTGTTTTGAGTGTGTTTTGTCTGGTAAACTTAACTCAGAGGCTGTGCAGCAGTTAATGCAGTATAATACAGATTGTGACGTGTTCACGGGGTGTGGTTGCTACGCTATGCATAGCCAGGGGTGGTTTGCCCCCCTTACAGTGCTCAACAATGCCACCTAGGGACTTGAACCTTGAGAATCAACCCACTTGAGTAAATTATCCTTTTCAACAAAAGGACCACAGTAAGCTTGTAGTTAAAAACCAGAGACAGTGTATTTCAATTTGGACAGTTTTATTATATAAAACGCACTTTAACAATAAAACAGTTTAAAACCAAAAGTGGGGACATTGTACTGTCTGCCACTCTAAAACCCTAAAAGAGAAATTTGATAAAATTGCCAGCGAAGGTTACCTTTGAGGTCCAAGACCAGTACATTCACCCATACGAACAACCCTACACACAATCATGCAGCGATCAAAATGGTGAAGTGTACAATCACTACACGAATCACCACTGCATGCAGTGTGGAAGGCCCAATACAGTAATCACCCGCCATAACTAACCTCTACCTACCAATCCAAGGAAAAAGCACAGAAGAGGACAAGATACTATTAATAAAATAACTAAATCATCATTCCAATCACAAAAAAGCCAAAGGTCCATCTTAACCAGAGGTTCAAATCTTACCAAGCTACTGCACCATACCCCAGCAAGTTACTAAAATATCTGCTAGTGGGGTAAATCTACTACTCAGCAAAGTACTTAAGGAAAGCCAGACAAATCAGGCAAAGCATTAGGCAAGGCAAAACAGGGCAAAGTAGCAAGGGCAAGTTGTCCTACAAAGGTAAAAGCAGATATGTTAGAATACAATGTACAATGCTGGGATTTAGAAAGTGCTAGAAATAGCAGGCCAACTTGTTACCTCAGGCCATATTCCATGCACAGCAAATTACACCAGCCTGGTTGATTATCACAGCACAAACACTTCTGCAGCAAACTCTGAAACCCAGAAGCCATCCAGTAAAACCCTAGCAAACACTACTATATATTATCTACTATGCAATACTATATTATCAGCAGCCACACAGGAAACCATCCTAGCACCATTGCTTTTCACATTCTCCACCACAGACTTCAACTATAACTCAAAAACTGCCACATACAGAAATTCTCAGCCATTTTGAGGTTGATCACAAATATGCTGAGAGGGAATACAGAGAGTTAATAGAGGACTTTGTTGACTGGTGCCAGGACAACCACCTCCAGCTCAATTCAAATAAAACCACGGAACTGGTGTTGGATTTTCGCAGGAGTCATCAAGGCCCAACCATCCCAGTGAACATCAAGGGAGTGGACATTGAGGCTGTCAGATCTTACGAGTACCTGGGAGTGCACTTGAACAAAAGACTGGACAGGGCTGATAACAGTGATGCCCTCTACAGGAAGGACATCCACCTACTGAGGAGACTACAATCTATGGGATTCCAAGGAGCACTCTTCAAGACCTTTTACGACTCTGTAGCAATCCTTTATGGAATTACATGCTGGAACAGTGGCATCTCAGTGGCAGCTAGGAAGAGCTGGACAAGCTTATCAAGAAAGCAAGGCAGCTTCTGGGGGGTCCTCTGTTGTACAAGGAGGAGGTGGGGGAAAGAATGGTCTTGGCCAAACTTTCAGCCATCATGGACAATCCAACTCACCCCCTACAGGAGACCCTTGGGACCCAGAGTAGCTCCTTTAGGGACAGACCCCAGGCACCCTCGATGTCTGAAGGAACGCTACCATACAGTAGGTCCTTCATTCCTGCTGCCATCAGACTCTCCAACAGCAAGTACTCTCAGTAGAACAAGAACATGGACAATTTTTTAACATGTACACCATCCAGGTACTTACTTGTAACATGTGCAATGCAACACTTCATTTTAATGCACAATTTAGTTGGACAGTGGTTATTTAATTATGCAAACAATATTTTTTATACTTCTATATTTCTTTTAAAGTATGTAATTATTGCAAATTGTTCCTGTTTATGTAACACCGTAAAATCCTTCTCGTATTTTTTTTACATCTTTATTTTTATTCTGACGATTAATGCTGCTGCTACAACCACATTTCTCTTTGTGAGATAAATAATGCTTATCTTATCTTTCATACATCAGTTCCAATTAAACCAAAGATTGAGTGGCTACACAACTACCTAATTGACACGAATAAGTAGAATAATGGAAAGAATCAAAATGGTAGATACTCAGCAGAAGGTGCACATAGTAAGAGTGAAAGGAATATGGCCACACACAGTACCTTCAGTAAAAGCTACACATGGTACTGTAAGTGTGCTAAGCACTTACCATGTACCATGGTAAGTTACAGTACCATGCAGGGCCTCAGGCTACAGAGTATGCCCCTACTATCTTGTGAAACCTTCCTTAAATCTCAAAACAATTGTTCAGAGAAGCAACCTTGAATCCCCTGGCAACCTGAAAAGCTCAATGGCTAACAGAGGACAAGATATGCATTGCAGAACAATACCAAAGATACTGAACACATCTGGCTTATATGGGTGGGTGGCAAGGAAAAAAAAAAAAAAACACTCCTCAAAAAGGTCCTTCTGATGTCTAGACTGAAGTTTTCCAAAAAATGCCTGAAGGATGCTGACTTATAAAACAAACTTTAAGAAGTTTTTGTGATCAGATGAGACAAAATAGAACGTTTTTAGCATAAATGACAAATGTTATGTGTAGAGAAAATCCAACACAGCTCATCACGGAAACAACATCTGTGTGTGACTATGAAGCATGGTGATGATAGCAAAATGTTACTGGGATGTTTCTCATCTGCAGGGATGGATGAAAGCACTCCAGAAACCACCTTTAATGGTTCTCCAGTGGACCCTGTCAGCAGCTTCAAATTCCTTGGTCTTCAGATTTCTAAGAATTCAAAGTGGACACAGAACACTGGAGCCACTCTCACTATAGTTCATCAGGAACTACACTTCCTCAGATAACTGAGGAAATTAAGCATGAGCAAAGCAGTGCTTACTGGTTTCTACCATAATATCATTGACAGTGGTCTTACCAGTAACACCATGGTGTGATGTAGTGAAGCTACAGCTCCTGACAAGAAGGCAATACAGAAGTTTATGAAGTCTGCTCAAAAGGTCGTAGGTACTGAACTAGCCTCTATTGAACAGCTGTACCATAACCACTGCCAAAACTAGACTTAATCTATAATTCAGGACCTTAGCCAGCCCAGTCTCAATTTCTTCATCCCCCTGAAATCTGGTAGAAGGCTTCACAGTATCAGAACATTAACTAAGAGATCCTAGAAGAGCTTTTTTCCCCCGATTTATTTGAATTTCAAACATTTTCTGTAAGTCATAACAATGGCACATGAGTTCTGTAAACTGCACGTGCATTTTACCAGCAATTGACTGATCTTCAGTACAGGGCCCCCCAAGGATGCTGCTTGAGCCCATGAGCTCTTAGCTTTCTTTACACATGACTGCATGGCCAAATTCACTAACAATCACATTATCAAATTATACTGTTTTCCAATGTTTTGTACTGTCTCAAATATGTCATTTACATCTATTATTTTTCACTATCGTTAGACTTTTGTAACTGAGGAAGGCTGAATGGGTGTAAATTCCAGTTGTTGCACATGGTTAATAAAGATACTGAATTTTGAATCTTCAAACTGCAAAAATTGCCAATAGCTTGAAAACTTAAAATCTATAAGCTGTGAATTGGGTGCATTTTGAATGAATAATCAGTAAAACAGAACTAAAACTTTCTTTTGACTTTCTTTCAAATACTGTAACCATTATCCCATTTTTGCCCTGACCTGGAGAAAAATAAAAAATGAAACTGATACAGATCATGACAGTGATGCTTCTAATGATGAGGACAAGCGATTTAAAATACTTGCCTTGCATGCTTCTAAAAAGTAGCTTTGTAGCTATTGATACATGATCTCCCCTACCCACAAAAGACTCGCAAAGAACAGAACATTGTTCTACTAAACTAAAAATCCTGCTCTGAAACCAAACCATGACAGTTTTCAACTACCCTGCTGGGTAACTATTGGACAGAACCACACGCTGGATTAATTTAACTGAAGAAGCTGGGTTGTACATTTAATCCAGAAAGATGGGTTGACGAGATAGATTCATTTTATCTCAGAAGTTGGTTATTATTGTACTATTATTTTAATATTTCCTTAGATTAATGTCTGAACAAATGTTATTTAAATAGGCATCTATGTCAAGGTTAACAGTTAAAATAATAGTAGCCTACTCAAATAGCCTACATTTTAATACATTAAAATTTTGCAAGCATTCAATAACAAACACTTTAAACAAGGTATTTTTAGGTTTTTCTTCCACAAAACTTTATTCTACATAAAAGGCTACAACAAATTATTTAAACCAATACATACATGAATCAATTGTTTATGTAGGAGATTGGATTCACAGATAACTTGATTGGCATTTCGATCTGACCCCCAAAACTACTATTGAGGGAGCAGTGGCTCACAAGATCTTTCTCATAGACTTCCTACCTTTCCTACCTTTCTTGCTTCTTACCATTTTCCCCAAATTGGTAACCACAAAATCCACACACAATGCTTGAGAACCATTGTTTAATGGGATGGCAGGTGGTGTACATGCTTCTGTGTTTCACTTGTGTGAAACACATTTTCTTTGATCAGGTTATTATATTCAGTAGGACTCATTCCCATGGTCTAATATTAAGTGGGTTCCACAATACTGCTGGAAAGACACTTTATTACCAGAGGTCCTACATGGTATTCTGAGTGTGGCACCTGTAATAAGTTCTCTCTCACATTTACTGTGTATTTTCTTCTAGGTTTTTATTTGAAACGATTTAAAGCCAGGCAGGAACCAAGTAAGGTAAAGCTAAGTTTATTATGAGGGAGTTAGACAGAAATTGAAAGTCATACAACAGACAAACAGTCATCAAAACGGGTAGTCCCACAGGTAACCTAATCTGAAATGTGATCCAAAAACTATAATCTAAGGAACCCAGGACTGCTCCTCTGGGCCATAACTATTCCCATCCACCAGGTACTGGAGTCTGCCTTCCTGGTGCCTGAAGTCCAGCAGGCTGTCAACTGCATAGGCTGGCTCAGCCCCAGTGTCCAAGGGTGGAGGAGGATCAGCTGGAACAGAAGGTGGGTTCAGTAGGCTGTGAACTGTGAACAGGTTTTAGGAATGACTCATGGAAGGAGTGAGAGATCAGGAACCGAGGATGGTAATTATACCCAGTAAGTAACAAGTTTGATGCGATGAAGAATCTTGAATGGATTGATGTACCTGAGTCTGAGTTTCTTGAATGGAAAGCAGAGCTTCATGTACATAGTGGATAACCACATTCATGGTCTCGGGTGGAACACTTCCACAGCTGGGATGTTGCTGAGCTCCATTTCCCATGGATATAGGGGCATCTGGTAACCCAAGTCACAATGGAAGGGGGTTATATGCCAAAATGTGTGGACAAAGGCGTTTTGGGCATATTCTGCCTATGGGAGAAACCAGCTCCAAGATTAATACTAGTGCACAAAGCACCTGATCTCTTGTTTTAGATATTCTATTTGTCTATTGTGTCTGAGGACAGATTCAAGGACACCCCAAAACTTGATTGAAACAGTGAAATTAATATTTTCATAGATCACAAAAATCTAAAAATTTGATGAATAAGGCATTCCACCAGTTCCATAAATGTTAGCAGACCACACTGTAGTTTCAGTCTGCTGGGCAGAGTTTATGTGAGTAGTAGGCACAGGGATAAAGTCTAGAGAGGTTACTGTGGAGTTGGGACAGAAATGCTGCAATTTAAAGTTTAGAAGCATACACCTTAACTATGAAGGATAGAGAAGGATTGGGTTATCTCAGCTTTAGTGCCAAGGGGAAGAGGAGCTTTAGTTTCTGAAAGGACAAATATCCAATCTCTGTCCAAGGTGTCTTCCAGGTGTTTTTTAATGAGGGCAGCTAAGGAACCAGGCACAGAATGGAAGTTCCAGATGAACCTTCTATGAAAATCCTTCTCCTTGTCACTGTCACCTTCAGCTTACTCTCTGGGGATCCTGTGCCCAGGACTGTAAAGCATTTTGTGAGTGCTTCTTGTTAAAGGTGGTATATTTATAAAATTGAAGTGAACTGAAATTGAATTGAAAATCAGCAAATTCTAGAAAGCATTGTACTGTACCCAGTTTTGGCCAGCTGCATACAGCAGATACCTTGCTTTCTTCTGTCTTAATCCTGTTATGTCCTAGCACATAGCCCAAGAAGCAGATCATAGTACAACTGAACTCTCACTTCTCAGGTTTTACATAGACGTTTTCACTCTGAAGAACTTGGCAATCATGATTGTGATGAGAATCCTGTTGGGGGAAATAAATTAGTAATTCATCAATAACTAATTTGTTAATTATATTTCTAAAGATTTTTTTCATAAACAAAGATTGGAGTGTTTCTCAAACCATAAGGCATTACAAGGTACTCGTATTTCCCCCAGTGGTGATAAAAACTCTTTTCCATTCTTTCCCCTCACAGATACCAACCAGGTTTAAGGCATTATGCTGATCCAGTTCAGTGAATGAAGTGGTCTCATGTATCTGTTCAAGGGCTGGTGGTATCAAAGGATGGGGGTAACAGAATTTTCACGGTAATATCATTGAAGGTCCACTTGTCAATGCAAAGACGAAGACCCAAATCCTTATCCTTCTTTCCCACAAAGAAGAAACTTGAAGCTGCAGGAGCAGTGAAGGGCCTAATGATCCCAAGACAAAGAGCCTCCTCAATGTACTGGTCCATAGTCTCAGTCTCTCGAATGGACCACAAGTAGACCTGCCCTCTAGGAGGAGAGGTCCCAGGGAGCAGGTCAGTAGCACAATCCCAAGGACAGTGAGGTGGCAGAGTAGGGCCCTTGACAAAGCTAAAGACATCCAGAAACTGATGGTAAACCACCGGAATGATGTTGGTTTGAGGGATTTCAATAACAGTTGCTTTACAGAGAATTGGCGTAAACTCTCCTTGCCTCCATGAGATGAACAGGTCATCTTGGCTAAGCCATGGATGTCCCAAGATCAGGGGATTTTCATCTCCTCCCAATGAAGTACCACCATCTACATTTGTAGTAGTTTACTGACCAGATTAGCATCTTCTATGTTAGCTGTAGCTCCAATGCAAACACAAGTAGCATATCACAGTTCTTGTCACGTGAGGGCTTCATCAGTTCAGTGTTAATGGCTCTATATATGTCTACATTAGCTATCCTGTCTCCTCCACTTTGGCAGTACAGCCCCCCCACCGAATCTTGCAGCAAGGTGGATAAGTGAGGACTTGATGGCATTGTCACAAACCTAAACCTAACCCATATCAGCACCATTGCCTGGTTAATATTTTGAACAGATTGTGAATCTCGAGTTTAAAACACTTAGGTAATTATTTGGTTATATTTTGAGAAATTTTAAAATAGCTAATCCAAAAACCATAGCGAATTGTATTCCGGGTATGAATGCAACTGACATCACTTTCAACTTAAAAGTACCTCCTAAAAGTAATTGTAAATTCACTCAGACTGTTATCCACATCAGCACTAGTGATGCCTGATTGAGGGAATCGGTGATCACAAAGAATTTTGTGGCGGTTTCCAAATTTGCAAAGAAGATATCTGTATCAGTGACTACAACATTTACAGCAGATAACCACTGAGGTTTTTCCTACAAAACCCCTCCATATAATCCCACTTTTTTGCTTTGCTCTCCAGGGGCAGGTTATTTATTAGTTCCAAAAGAGGAATTGGCTACGTTGGGCTGCAAACAATTCTCCTACAGAGTTTGCAACTGTGGAATGGTCTTCCAGCATCAATGCGGTATTCAAGCTCACTAACTTTAAGTCTGGGCTAAAACACATCTGTTTTGCTTAGCTTACAGATAGACTAGATAGTCAGCCACCTCCCCAGCTAGTCTTATACCCTGAGGTGTAAAGTTGGATGGGGATCAGTGTCATCGATATTGGATGAACTGCTCTGTCAGTGCTGCCTCTTCTGCTTTGCATGAGGCCATGTGTTGCTGGAATGCCAGCGTCCAGGGATTCCTCATGACTGAGTTCCTGCTTTCGTCTCCCTCATAGTTAAGCTACCATATGTAGTGCATGCTACTAAAGCTCTTGCTTTTGTATTTTTCCTGTTTTATATTCTTGCTTTTCTGTTCTGTAACTGTTCATGCACCTTTATTTTCCCCTTTCCCTTTTTTTGTGGGGTGTTTTACTTGGAGGTCTGGATATAAGGAATCCACCTGTTTTTCTCCTTGTCCATCTGTGTTCTCGCTCCCTGACATCTGTCTATCCCACCATCTTGTCATTATCTGAGCCACTGAACATGCTATCAACCTGAGTACCTGCCTGCCTAACCCAATATGCTATTACCTATCTGTACTGTTCCACTTTCTCCCTGTTGTTCATCATTCTGTACAGAATAAACTTGTACTGTTCGGCACCGACTAGAGAAACATGAGCTTTCCCCATAAGTCTGGTTCTTTCCAAGGTTACTTCTTCTCTCTGAGTGCGTTTTTTTCTTGTGACCATTGCCCTCGACTTATTCTCTGGTGTTCTGTGACAATACTCTTTGTTAAAAGTACTATAAAAATAAAATTGAATTGAATTACATTCCTAAAAATTGCCTGCTGCTCCAGAGTCAACGAACAAGGAACCTGACACCATAATGGTACCATAAGAGGGTTAGACAGAGACAAAAAAAAAAAAATGCTTTTGCGATACATTGTAAAGAATTAATCCTCTCAGGAGGGATCCAGGATGGTTTCCTACTCTCACTGGGCAAATGGGGCAGGACAGTCTCAGACATGTAACTTCAACCCGTGACCCACAGATCTCATGTGGCTCACCACAGATCGAGGTGTAGTTCACGGACCACAGTCCCCTTTTCAAGAACAATGAGTTACTATCGGTTCCATCTAATAATAAAGAGACGTAGGCTCGCAACATAATTATAAACCCTAGCGTTTTCGTGTCAAATGTAAAATGTGACCATATTAATTTTCATAAATGTGCAGCATAACTTGGGCAGGTTACAGTGTAACACTGCTGCTCAGAAGTTGGTCAGCTGATTAGCTGGTAATGCTGTGTTAGTGTGGTGAAAAAAGACATTGTTAAAATGGATAAGTTTGTCATTAGGAGAGAAAAACAAGGAGACTTATCTCTGGACATAATTTAAGATTAAGTGTGACAATACTTTCTATATTTCCATCTATGTACTGTACATTTACAAACATACTTTCCCTGCAATGTCCCAAACTAAGTCTGACAGATCCTGATTTGGAATCGCAGCTTCGCAGTGCAGTAACACACTTTAAAGCAGATTATAACTATTTGATCTCCCAACAACATCAGTTGTTCCATTAATGTTAGTAGTTTACTGCCTCATATTATGAGAGGTTAAATGTATGTCAAAGTTTGCATCTGATTATCAAAAAAGGTTTCTGTTGTCCCTGAAAATTAACACGCAGTGGTTACATTGTATTAGTAATGGTATAACCTCATCTACTAATTCATTACAGCAGTGAAAAACAGCATCATCCAGGGTGCTGTACTGCACTTGGCACAACGCCAATGTAAATAATTTTAGAATAAGTGCTGTAAATAGTGTGCTGGACTTAAATCCTGTAATGTACTGTTTTATAAAACTGTTGTGCCATGTCCCAGTGATGTTAGAAAAGATGTTTAACTGACAACCATGTGTTTATGTCAGAGCCAAGAGTGCTGGTGCAAAATTTCATTGTACATTCTTATTGGCAGGAACCTTATGAATCAACATTAAGTATTATAAAATGAGCCGCTCGTTTGCTAGTATGCTGGTAAGGTGATCATTATAAGCGACCCATGGGGCTTGCTCTTAGGTGCTGTTGCAGCATGCTCCTAGGCAGATAGCAAGGAGAATTATCCTCCTGGAATGATCCCATACCATCGTGGTAGGCAGTCATTATGAAGGGATGAACCTAGTTTGCCACGATGGACAAGTAGCCTGGATTGTTCAGCACAACTGCTTTTGGTGAGCTGGTGGGGACCTGTCTGTCTGATTTGTACCTTTATACTACAGGTCCACTATCTGGCTACTATTGAGGGTGTCATAATATTATGGTTCATCAGTGTACAAATTTTGATTCCAGAGGGAAATTCTGGCACAAGACTGACACACACATAAAACCTTTAGCTGAATCCTGTTACTGGGCCAGTGGGTGCTTTTCCATACAATATTGATTGCATATAAAATCAGAAATATTTATTACCTCATTAATATTATGGAAATTAGCCTTTTATGACATGAATTTTAATTTTTTCGAGGAAAAATTATTTCACCTCACTTTTTGGGAGCTTAGGGGTGCCTGATAATATATCAATAATAAAACCCCCCCGCCCCCACCAGATATTGTGTATTTCCTTGGTTTTGCTGGGAGGTATTGCTTCAGTTTATTTCTTTCCTTGAAAGGGAGGATCTGCTCATCTACAGGATGCTTCTCACCCATTGGGATCGTCTTGATTAGACTGACCAGTGATTGGATTTTGTCGAATGGATGGAAAATGAACATTTTCCCCCTGTCTCTCCTCATTGTTGATGAAGTGCAGGGATTTTTTTAATGGCCTCTCATCTATTCAGTGCCATGGTGTCAGCTACTTGGGACATTTGACTGACTATGTTCCCAATCATGCAAGTGCTTGGTAATCCAAACAACAACATGCACCCCACAGTACCCAGGAATTGCTCGAATTCTTTAGGAGTGAGGTTAGGGGACTCGTTAGAATTACATTTTATAGCATATAGATACCACTGCTATACATCTCCTACCAGAATGTCTTCAGAAAAAAACAACAGATTAAACTACTGTAGGGGGAACATGATAGCATCTTACTTTCAAAAGCTGCCCTGTCAAGGAGTGAAATTGGCATCGTTGTGTGTTCTCGACCAGGGTAATCGTGGATCAGGTTCTTGTAAATCATCAACATCTTCAACTGACAGACAAGCAATCTCCGTTAAAAAAGGAAGAAGGATGCCAAAAAGTAGAATATGTCATGTACACCTCTTCACTCACCAACACATACAGACACACGCAACGTGTACGCACACATCACGTCATTTACCCTACCGACTGACTCCTGACCTCCTAACTGCCTCTCAAAGCTGACTGTGGTGTCCACTCTTCCTCACTGTCACTCTTATCAAGCCTACTGTCCACACTGTAAGAAGGAATAACTGCCTGATCACAGTCCTCCTGGCCATAAAACGTTACTTTGTCCATTTCCTGTGAGAGTAAACCAAACCATTGACTATGGTCATCATCATACATCTCAGCACATCTCTGTGCTTTAACACATTATTGCGTTAATTAGTCAAACTGCACAATGTTGTCCTGAGGCAACAAATGAAAAAACACAGATTCAGTATAAAAATCAAAACAAATGTCTTTAAACAATCAAACATACTTCTTTACGTATTTATATGCAATTTTTTTTTTCTAGAAAATTCATTCAATTTAAATGTGTTAAAAAGTTATATTCATATCACTATTTGCTGGCACTGTGTTCCGCCCAACTTTGGTTCCTGAAAGGACTGTGAAAAGTCAAACCCACTTTAGCCCCTCTTATTATTGGTCACAGACACATCTCATGATGATATAATTAAAATAAATTAATAAATAATGAGGTGGTGTAATCAGGTGGCTTTCTGCCTGTTGGCAGCACCTGAGGGTTAGGTAACAGGTGTTCTTTATCATGCTGCAACAGGTAATTGGGGTTTCTTAGATGCACTGGGAATATATTTTTTCCAGAAAATAAGTAATGAAAACAGTTTGAGCTATTTTTGTCATTTCAACAACGGAGTTACACATTGATAATGTGGTACACGTGTCAGTATTAGTGAGATTTGTAGGTAATGGGAATGTCCTTCATGCCAAGTATGGTCCTGAGAATATCAATTTGCTTATTTACTTACAATCTGTTTGACTGAGTGTTTTTTACATGTGTTAAGAATCGCTCGTCTTATTTCGGAACAATAGAATAGCTTTTAGTAAAAATGACAAGTTCTGAGAAGACAGCAGGGCCCCACATTGTTCACATCTGCCAAATGCTGGTAAATCAAATGCAACTGATGCCTCGCTGAAACACTCCTCCTTCAGGGCGGATAAGCTGAAGAAGAAATATTAAATAGACTTTTTCAGGGAGAGAAAAAGAAATAACCTAAAAGGAGATGTTGCTGCTAAAGTACCTGAGCATCACTGCCCCTTCATTTCTCTTTTCTGTCCAGCTTGACCAGGGGTGCGTAACTCTGGTCCTGGGGGGCTGCTGTGGCTGCAGCTTTTTGTTCCAACCAATTCCTGCTTTTTAGTGAACCCCTATATATTTAATAATGCTTCCATTGTTCTACAATGACTGTGTCAATCAGCATAGTCTAAGCAGGGTTCATTTACCTTGTAAAAATTCCTTTTTTTCAATGGGTAAGATGTTGTGAGGTTGCTTCTTGACATTAACCACTCTTATTTTTCCATTTGTTGCTAATTATCACAGAAGCAGAAATACACATTAGATCAATGTTGCTTTTTCGGGCCAAACGAGCAGCAATGACCTATTGTGTGTTTCCACTTCTGTGATAATTAGCAGTTGACACAGACCACAAAGAAACTGTAGGTAATTGTCATAAGGCGTTACTGGGTTTAAACATACTTGGCTTTCAAATGCCAGTTCCAAATCCAACACAGATCTTACAGCCACAATAGCACTTTAGTGCAGGGGGGTTTATTGTGTGCCCAAAGTGCATACAAATGCCATACTAATTATATATAAAAAGGAACTAATTACAGTTATGCCCACAAGGGACACAAACAGAAAAACCAGAAACTTGGCAGTCCCTGCAGGCCACAGCCCCTGCTCTTTTTCTCTCTCTCCCAAACAGTACCTTTGGGGGCCTAATACTCTTTTGCCCCACCTTCTTTGGCTTGAGCAAAAGTTACAATAGTACATGACACAGTAAACGTTCAATATTGATGACCATATGGTTGGCTGTGTTATACTCAGTGCACTGTTTGTCCTTCAGCAAATCCATTAAAACCGGTACAGCTCTCTCTAAAGCCATGTCAACTGGCAATGCATCAACAATTCCAACATTCAATTAAAAGAACATATCATTGACCTCAATAGTTACCTCCACCATTGGATAGTCAATCCACATGCACATATTGAATTTCAGTTTTACATGCATAATCAATGTTAGTGTCCACAATATGACATTTTTTATGAGATACTTCGCTACCAGTGTCCATCAAGGCTTACCGTTCATAGTCACATTACAAAACATGGAGTCTTTGTCCATCTCTGTACTGCAACAACAGCTTGGCCGCAGTAAGCCCATCTTCTGGGTCATGCTCCCTGACTGATGTCTTGATGTTGCGTGGGAGGACACGTAGCATCTGCTCTCACCAATCTCCTCTTTTCTGCACTGTTCTGGGCAGATCCACTGCTTGTAGAGTCCCTTTAGCTGATGGTACAGTGTCGTGAAAAAGTTTTTGCCCCCTTCCTGAGTCTCTCTTTTTTTGTTCATATTAACAACACTTAATTGTTTCTGATCTCCAAACAATTTTATTAAAAGACAAAAGACAACCTGAGTAAACA
>JAACJT020000281.1:0-20700 GCA_009936485.2 Gymnarchus niloticus | reverse complement strand
CTATGTAAAGTGCTTTGTGACCGCGCTCCGTGTTAAAAGCGCTATATAAATAAAATTGAATTGAATTGAATTGAATTTCCCTTTTCGAATTCTGGACATAATTGCAATTTTCTAGTCATATGAAACTCAGTAAAATGGACCTGTACCAGAAATGTCCTGTTGAATCTGCTACAGGTGGATGGGATTCTTCAGCGTTCTGCTGTATTCATATCCTGCTTGATCTATGAAGTTCATATTGCTGCTTCAAAGAGACATTGGAGGTAATCTAGCATACATCGCAATCACACTTAATTCCTGTGAAAGGCTCAGGCCAGTTCTGCAAACACATTCTTTGTATGACAATTTAGGCCACATTTATAAATACAAACTGATAAATATTAAAATATCAGTCTTAAAGAATTCATTAGAGATTTGACATTCATTTATTTAATCAAAATCAACAATACTTATTTAATAGAAAAATATATCTTTTTATCCCTCTAAGAAGTACCAAAAATTAAAATTATGCATCAAAGTTAATAGTGAACATCTTGTCAGCCGTGAGAGTCGGAGGAAATGGCTGCATATTTGTTTAGCACGTTGACAGTACCTCGTGAAGAGTCCTTCTTTAAAACCATTAAGAAAATGATTGATTTCTTAAATCAGTTGAATTTTTCACTCATTATTAATGGTCTAATTTGCATGTATTATCTATACTGAATGGGATTGGTCATTGACTGTAGGTACTTAAAATGAGTTATTATATGAAATTATAGACTGTAGTGATAATTTTTGAGGAAAAAAAATCACTCATTAAGCAGAGCATTACCAGCTCATTAACTGGAATTACAAAGTCATTAACTCCGAAGGCATTGTCCACAATTACAGTGATGAGCCACTGACTGCATTTTTGGTTAATTAGCTGAAGTGACTAGGTATCTTGGAGTGATTAAGTTATTAAGTGCAATGCCTGATTCTCATAACAATCACACTGCAAAAACTCGTAAATAGATAAGACCCAATCATTATTGTGTAGAGCCAGTTATAAAACTGCTCTGGACAGCTGAAGTTTAATATATGGGTATTTCTTAATCAAACTGAATTCCTTTAATAGGACAATACATTTTGTCATGCCAAGAACTGTTAATTCTGACTGAAAGACATTGCACTTGCTTTGAATTGCCGAGTGAAACATTTAAAGCCATGTTAAGTATGCTGTGTTTGAGAAAAGATATTCAGTAATTTAAGAAAAAGTAAACCTGCCATCCAGACATTAATTTGACTGGATCTAAACTCATTGCACTGCCAAAAGCATGTTCAACTTGTTTTAGCATGTGTAAGGTCGCAGAATGGACACCTCAGAATGTCAATCAACAATGGCATGCTGCATTTCAAGAGATCCACGTGGAAAAAGACTGACAACTCCAAAATGTTGATGAAAAAAGAGATCCAGAATTCCTAATTTGTGTCAGACAAGTTTGTTGGAATGCAGTCGAAAGAAACAGATAAATAACATCTACCTGATTAATTTCCACCTTGATTAAACTTTCCTCTGACTCTACCCTTTTGAAATACTGTTGGATAGCCATTCGTTCAAATGTCCAAGCGCATTACATTTCAGGCAAGTCAGTCATATGGGTGTGTTTGAAGGTCACGTAGCATTTTCAGAACCAAATTTTACAGACACTCAGTTACTTATGTCAAAACTGAGTATTACCTTGATCAAAAGGTGTACAGAGACATTTTAATCTGAAAAGCTTTCTTGATATTAAGATTATGGCCACCCATTTCTGTTCTGTTCATCTGGAATTTGATGCACAAGCTGGTCCTTTAAATTTATATTCTCAGATTGAAAAATGTACTTTTGTAATGTGATATATTGTTATTGTTGTGGATAAGCAGTTAACAGGTGCAATATTTTCCCTATGTAAAAATAAAAATATTTACACTCAAAAACTTTACATCTCTGAATATCTCCTGTCCAACATATTCTGCCTTGCTTTCCTGCATGTAGAAGCCGTTCCCCTTGTATGTACCATGTATTATAAAATCCAAAAGGCAAATCTAAATAGGGGAAAAAAACACCCTACATCTGGCTAAATCATACTGTTTGCCATTCCGTCTTAGGCCATTGATTCAGTCTTGACTGAGATCCAGAGATCTACATCCTGGGTTGTCTTCTTCTTCTTCTTCATTTCAGCACTGGAGGTGCGTGTGTGGTTCCCAAGGTGACAGCATCTGCCCACATTGTCCTTTTGACAGCAGCAGCAATGACAACAGACCACCAGTGAAGTGAGAAGAATCACCACAGGCAGGGAGAGAAGAACCACAAGGCATACAGTATTGTAGATGCCTTGTTCATGCTTGATAGAAATGAGATTCCAAAAACTTGTGACAAACTGTACAGTCTCATTCATGGCTTTGGATGTAGCTCTCGTCTTCTACACAGTGTAGAATCCTTATCCTCAGGTGTTGTATCTTTACACTTGTAGGGACAACGTGGAGTTTATTTCTTCAACTCAGACAACTGCTTTAATTTAAGGAAAATCTGCATTCTTCAGAAGCCAATGATCTGTATAAAGCAAGAGTGTGTACATTTGGTAGAGATTTTTTTCAGCTTGTATATGTTGCTGCGTCTCCTCGTTTTCAACAACCGTTCTGTTGACTAAAGTTTCTTTATGTTTTGTGAGATGTTCTTTCCTGGGTCACCAAATCAGGTCCAATCTGTAGTTCAGGGTAGATCTTGGAAAACCTCCAATGAAGATCTGTGAAGGAGAAGAAACAGAGAAAGACATTTTTTATAATATGTGACATACAATATCTTCAGTTGTGTGGTTTTCTTCATTCATAAATAAAATGAATATAAAGCATAATTCAAAAATATTCACTGCCTGATTTTGCAGGCGCCCATTACAGGGGAATTAGAGAGATATGGAGAAGCTTGTGGGGAACAACCACTAAAGTATAATGTAGGCTTGCATATTTCTTCCTGCGAGGCTCGTACAGTACTGAGCAAAAATCTGTGGCAGGCAGAGAAAATTGTATTTAAATTATGCTTATGTTGGCATAAAACTGACCGTATCAGAGTGTCAGAGTACGTACTTCGAAACATTTCATCACATCACCCCATGATTTGCAGTTACCATCCAATTTACCCACGTGTTTGTTGACCTCAATTATGAGTACACCTTGTTTAACGAATCAATGCGTCATAAGATTAATTTAGTAATTAGGTATGATGATGGTAAAACTGAAAAACACAAAATGACTGGGGTGCTTTTGAGGGGAGGTTTGGGAAACAACGTTATGTTGCCATCCAAGCAGATATCAGCAAGATTTTGGAGAATCGAAAAAACGTATTTCTTAATGATTACTATTTTCTAACGTCAAATTGTGTATTTTTATTCCTCAGTTACTGTGCAGATAAATGGCCTTAAACATCTTTTCCTGCTCAAGACTTTAGCACAGCACTGCACGACTAGATGTGATAAATCGTGTATATCGTGTATCCTGTCACAGGGCCAGGCTTCCTGTAGCTTGTGTTCCGTTTGCTGAAGACTCAGAATAAATTGCTCTTCTACCATTATAATCAACACCTCTGAAGAAAAAGTCAAAATGGTCTTTCCTGTGACCTCTCCTTTGACTTTAGCTGTCCAGTATCGTTCAGGTGAAATGTGTCTTGAATTATTTGCATGATGCTTGTGTGAAACGGCACTCATAATAATCACTTCCTGCCTTGTGTTTTCTGAAAACGAAGCCCCACAGGAAACTGCCGTTAGCCGGCAAGCGAAAAAGCAGCTGAAGGTATTTAAGATGTGACACGATTTTAGCAGATAAAGAACATACAGAACTTACTGTAATAATACACTACTGGAATATTTTAAGACAAAAATTATCATTTAAAATGATAATAGTAAAAAAAAAAAAATGGATAAGCGGGAAATGGGTGCAACAGTCACCCACAACATCATCTGACTAAGATGGAGGAACTAAGATGGAAAATAAAACTGCAATTATTGTTAAATTTTGATGAATCATGGCTGATGTCACGCTGTGACTTTAGCGCATCTCCTGGAGCACAGAGAGGTTTTTCACACTTCTTGGTGAAATTGTAGCTGTGCATGCCTTGTTCTGTTTGACTGATTATGCACTGCTCTTACAGCGGGCATCTTCAAATCTTGGGCTGAGAAAACATCAAAATGCAACATAGACAAGTGATGAATACTAATGGCGTTATTGACTAACTACCTATAATTCAGATTTACTATTTACACTGTATTTAAAAAAATGACCCCGTTTTATTTTTTTGAAAGCTTTGTTGATCATGAGCTGATTTTGATCATTTTTAGCTAACTGTAATATAACCTGTATTTTATTTCTCACCACACCTGTTTAATGTATCCCTATAACACCTAGTAACACAAGCAACAGATCTGACTAATGTGCACAGTGATAAACGTCAAAATCAGACAGGAAATCAGGCAACAGTCAAGTCAAAATTGCATCAGACAGTTAGAGGAAGGATTCAGGGTTGTCTGTTCAGCCAAAAATGATCAAAATCGGCTCAGGATCAACAACGTTATTGTAAAAATGAAAAAGTAAACTCTATTTTGAAACTGTATATATGTGATTCATTTATGGACTGCAACAATATTCCATTGCTTCATCATATTTGGTGATGTGAAGAAATTCCGGAGTTCTCAAAAAATTACTCTTTCTCTTTAAAAGAGCAGTTTTTTAAAAGAGAGTTTATGATTCCATTTAAAACATTATAATATCTCTATTTGAACAGGTAAATATAAACTACCGTGGAACTTATTCTAATTTTATTTTACATTACCAGAAATATATACAGCAGTTTCCACATCTCTTAATATATAACATATTGTGTTTTTTTTGTGTAATATTTAAATAATACAAATAGCTTTTTATGGTGATTATTTAGTCGGTTCCTGGATGGAAAGACTTTCACTGGCCTTTTAAAAGGTTATACAGAAAGTACCTAACATGGAAACTTTTCCTACTGCTGGGAAACTTTGAACTCTGACATTCTAAAAACAGGAACAGGACCCTGACTAAAAATGTCCAGCTGCCCATTATTTCACATCACGGTGAAACAGTCACCATGTAGCATGTAAGAAACCAGAGGACTTTTACACCAAAGAGAGCGAGTCTACTGACAGAAGCGTCTGTTACCTGTTCTGCCTGAGCAGCATATTTGAGTCTGTACCCTGTTGAAGTCAGTTTCTTTCATTTTCCTTCACATTTAGAGGAAGTTTAGTGTGACTCCATGTAAAGGATAAATCTGAGCAGCAAGGACACTACAGCTAATCAACACATAACAATTACACACATTCGATTAAGAATCACTACATAAGTAGAAGGATAAAGTCCATCTCACCGTGTAGAAGATACCTCCGATGCTCAGACTAGCTTATTGGCCTTGTTTCTGTGGCCTGGATGGATTCAGTCCCTTCACGGTGATCTCAGCCTGCCTCTTCAGCTCTTCTTCTCATCTCCTGAGATGTGTTTTATCCATTTAGTCATCTCTCCTGAGTCTCACCGTACCTCTCTCTCATTCTTGTCCAGGGCAAGGAAGAATCGTGTGTCTGAGCTCGCACCGCCTCGCCTGGCGTGCTGCATTCTTGTGGTTAGTTTATACACACAACCACCCTGTGATGTCACAGTGCATGGCTTCCTGCAGCTCCAGCGGTGAAGAAAAGGGTGGTGTAGCAGAGCAAGAGAAGTGTGGAAAAAAAAAAGTGTGTAATAACAATAAATTGCTTTATCCTTCAACCTTTAAGTGTAAGGTAATCCTTACATCTAGAGAGAACAGTAAGGAAAACCTAATTTAGCAAAGCGCTTTAACTACATGTAGATGTACACAATGCCTCTTGTAAGAC
The DNA here is from genome assembly GCA_009936485.2 of Gymnarchus niloticus. Classification (NCBI taxonomy): domain Eukaryota; kingdom Metazoa; phylum Chordata; class Actinopteri; order Osteoglossiformes; family Gymnarchidae; genus Gymnarchus; species Gymnarchus niloticus. The sequence goes on along the minus strand of JAACJT020000281.1, from coordinate 14,818 downwards.
CTGCTAAGGCATGTCTGTCAGAAGATTTTCAGTGTATGACTACACTGTTTTTCCGAACCACTAATCTTTACTAGTGCCTTTTGGTAGAAATGTCTCACTAAAATCTTGAAATGGGGATAGGGATTTGCATTTAAATAAATACAAATATAGGTGATCATTTTTGGCTGTGACTGAATTTGTACTGGTCTCCTTTGTTCATGAGTCCTCTGTAGTACAAATTATGTGTAGAGTTTTCCTACAAATGGAAGACAATATTTATCTATTCTTTGCATTTTTTCGCATAAAATTCATAAAGAAAAATCCAAAGTAATGATTACAACAACAATGCAATTACGTTTTCCTTTTTTCTTACACGAATGCCACACAAAATAATTATGTGTTAACAGTAACCTTGAGTGGAGCTGAGTGAGTTAATCTCCCCAAAACAGAATCCTCCCCTGAGGTGTCCAGGACATACTCGTACTTGGTCTAATCAACAGCGAGTGGGATGAAAATGTCATTTAAACAGTCACTGTGCAAGTTTAATATCTACTCAGACAACATCACAGTAAAACTGGCCAGAGATATAGGGTTAAGGGTATAGGGTATAGGGTTAAGCCGATATGTGGTGAAAATAAAAAGGAGTGCTGAGGGAGTGGTCTGTACAGGAAATGATGTGAGTGGAAAGAGTCACTAAGTCCCAGGAACTGAGCTGCAGTTTCTTAGCGTCTTTCTTTCCACCAGGTTCACACATCACTACACTTTTCTGCAGTTCTAATAGAAAAACACCTGAGTGTCAAAGCATGAGGTCTTTCAGTGTATAAATGGAACCATATTTTATAAAACATACCATTGACAACTTGCCCACAAAATCACATTTTATAGGAACCAGTGATCCTGTGTACCTTTCCAGCAATTTAATGAAACCAGTCTACTTCGGTTTTGGATGGAGTACCCAGAAGCAGCCGCACAAACATGGAAGGAACACGCAAACTTTCACAGAAGTGGTGCAGAACTCAAGCCCACAGGCCTGCTCTGTCAGGCCAGAGACATGCTCTGGACCATCTCTGAACCCCTTCCAAATAAAATGGACATTACTGTTGGTTTCTCTTCTCTTGGATGCAGTTTTTTAAACAATTATTGTCATTCCCATAAGAAAGTGTTCTGTGGTAGATCAGCGAGAAAGAAATGACTAGAAAGTTATCATAACATTTCCCTTCAGAAATGCAGACAGGGAAAAATCGAACAGACAGCCAGGTAGAGAACGGCACAGACATATGGTAGCTCTACATCAAGGGACTATTGATACAGGGTATATGACTGTCCTCCTAGACTGTATAAATTAACATTCAGATAAGCAAGAATTTGCAGGCTCTAGATTCTGTAGGTCCCATGTGCTATTTGCACTCTGCTCCACTAAGCCTAGACAAAAAGTGATACTTCTGCTTCTGAGAAAAATTCAGGCATTCCAGTGTAAAGTTAGTGGGCTTCTGTGTCTGTGAATGGGAACTTAACTGCTATATTTGATTTGGCAAGAGGGTGACAAGTAGCCAAAAATAGCATCTACTGTTGCTAACCAATACAAATGCAAACAGAGCAATGAGTCAACCTTTTAAAATGTTGCAGCTCTGAGCTAATGAAAACAAGGGGAGGCATTTATGAACACTGAAAAATGTCCTGGTCAGATTTTAATCCCGTTTATGGTAGAAGTTTGTCGCAAAGGCAGTTCCTGTTTTTAATAATAAGCCAGCACAGAGCTGGCTTTTAAGACAACCATTTAATTTCTTCAGTCACATTTGACATTCACAAATAAAAATTGATTAATTAGAAGAGGAATACCAAAAGAATACATGTTTGTCTTATTTACAGCCTCACTTATCACTGAATTTCATTCCTGAAAACCACAACGTTAAATATGAAATGTTAACCAAGCATTTAAGTTTCACTGTTGCCGTTAGGAAAATTTATAATTCGAAAATTGTTAAAACATAGATTGGTTTTCAACAAAACTGGTTAAAATATAACAGTAGTTAAAACGAGTACAAGGTCTGTAACGTGAACTTGACGATGTTCCATCACGCAATTAATGCAAATTAAGAAAACAGGAACATGAAGGAGAAAAAAAAAAGAAGCCAAGTAAAGAAGGAAGGGAGGAGATTATTGTTAAAACAATTTGAGTCAGTTATAAGCTGTTTGTTCTGGGAATTTAGCTGCCATAAGCATTTGCAGAATCAGTGGAGTATGTTTCAGAATAACTTAGTGGACTGCAGTAGCTCTAAGTTGACTGAAGGAGATTCCTGTCCAGAATGGCAGCACACTTTTCAAAATTTTGACATCACTACATTTACTGAGAACATATTTGAGTTCACAAAATGGTTACTAAAGATACACACATCAGAAAAGACGTCAGCTGAGCAGACATTAAAAGGTAAAGGTATCCAAGGGGAAAGGGAACAAACACACACAGTAGAGGGGGCATCAGAAGCCACGTGAGCCCCTGTGGCCCTCCTTATCCATCTATCCATCCATCCGCCTTCTAACCAGTTATCTTGGTCATGGTTGCAGGGACCTGGAGCCGACTGGAGGGAACTCACAGGATACAATTGTCACTACTGCATTTTATAAGCCACCGGTTCCACACACTGTTTATTATTTTAATATTGCCTGCTGTATACCATTTTGCAATAGCCTGTCCATGCTCTCCATCCATGTTTCTACACTGTGTTCTTTGTACTTGTTGTAAATCTGTACTGTGCCGTCCCCCATGCCCTGGCCCCTTCCCTGCAGCTTCCCATTTGCTGAGGTGTGTTTTAGCCATTTAATCATCTCTCCTGTGGCAAAAGATTTTCACTGTGCTCTCCAGAACACGTCACGATAAAACACAGAGCAGAGGTGGGCTTCAAAGTAATCTGAGGGACTGAGCCCCCCCCCCCAATATGTATCCAACTAAATGTACAGCTGTGGTCAGAAGTTTACATACACTCATCATGGGCACGAATGGCATGGAAATTTTGGGCTTTTAATGATTTCTTTGAGCTGTTCTTTTTCCAGGGTGGAATGATTATACAGCATACATCTTTAATGACTTTAACAAAACAAGAATTTGGTGCACAAGTTTGAATTTATTTTGGATTTTCTCTAATCCCACATCTAAATATGTGGTTAGATGAAATGGTGTGGTGTGTTCTATAGTGGCCTGCTTTCCCATACAGGGTGTCCCCTGCCTGATGCCCCGAGCTTCCTGGGATAGGCTTCAGGCTCTCTCTGACCCTTTGGATTGAAGATAAATGAAGAAATACTGAAACATGATAGACAGACACATTTGACAATACCAACTTTTTATTAATATGTAGAAAATGTATTCAAAAAGGGCCATAAAGTACACGTGCTAACTGAATCGACAACTCTCCTTACATTTAATATTAATATGCATCACCCCACAGGACAACATAACGCCTGCCTTCACAGATTTCCATGGCAGCCTTCAGAGAAGGTCCAATGCAGACTTGCTCTCCCCAAGAAATCTCTTCTTCAGCTGTGGCTCCGTTTTGCTGCTTTACTTCAACGCTTCAGAATGTGAGTTTAAAGCATGGATGAAAAAACAGTGAAGCAAGAGAAGCGAGATCTCAGTTGCGGTATTTTGGTTGATGCAGACGTGTTCACCTTGCATTGGGTGAATTAAAGTAAAATTTAAAAATTAAAGCTATACAGTGTTTCCTTGTGCCAATTATTACAAAATTCGGCCTACCTTGGATGAGCTCCTTACTCAAACATTGCACACATTTCCAAAAAAAAAAACGTGAATAATGAAAATCTAATGCAGGGTTAGGACAGGTCATAATTTAGGAAGATGACAATTATTGAATAGGACTTATTATGATTAAGCACAGTTCTCACAAACATACTCTTGTTACACTGTTGTGGAAAAGCTTAAACTCGTTTATATCAGGTACAAATGGGAAGTCTATCCCATCTCCAGATAGCAGTGCTCTGTATTACAGCTCACTAAAGTTGTGGATGGATGGCTCTAAGTGCCTGTGAGCCATCAGTAGGACTCAGTAGGACATGCAGATGTCTCCTTAACATGATGGAGCCCTCAACCCGCATCTGCAGTCCCCAAGAAAGGTGAGAATTCACTGACAAAAGTGACACTGATGATGCAAAAGTCAGACTTTTTAAAATCACCCGGGCATTACCGTGTGTATTAGCCGAAAAGCGGCGGGAATGAAATGGGATGTCATGCTGCCTCTGGCAGACTGTGATCACATGAGCCAAATATGGTACAACAGCATGACTCAGCTAAACCATACAAGAATAATGCATCTGAACAAAGTATGGCATTACACACTCCATATCAGCCACCTCGTAGGCAGATTCAGCAAAACCGTATGCAAATTTGACCAAAACAATCAACAAGACAAATGTGGAGATTTGTTGGGTTTTTTTTGACATTTCAAGTCATAGCACTCTAAGAACTATACAGGAAGGGCGTCTGTATTTTCATGTAAGGCTATGAAAACACAACAGACCTCTGTTGTCCACATATTTGACTTGTCCTTTTGTACCTGTTGTTCTACTTGGACTCATTAATTTGTCCTGCCCGGTGCTGGCCTGAGGAGGACGGGCTTCCCCTTTGAGTCTGGCTCCTCCCAAGGTTTCTTCCTGAGGGAGTTTTTCCTTGCCACTGTCACCTTTGGCTTACTCTCTGGGGACTGTGGGCCCGGGACTATGTAAAGAGCTTTGTGACCGTGCTCCGTGTTAAAAGCACTATATAAATAAAATTGAATTGAATTGAATATTTTCTGGATTTTTATTTTGTAATAAATCAGTTTCCCTGGAAAGCATGATCTACAAGCTCATCTGTCATGTTTACTCTTCCTATCTAGTCAGAGTAAGACACATGTAACCTGGGGTCACTCTGGTCATTGCAACTTCAAGCTGCTAAACAGGCCCAGATGAAAGACCAGGTTACCGGTACATAGAATTCGAATAGTAAGGTGCTCTACCAGAACAATTAAATTTGCATTACATATAAATGTCTGCTATAGATAAAATTTTAAAAATTCATCTATCCATCTCAACCAAGCGGCATGAGATGAATGGATGTTGGGGTAGAAATTCTTCATGGTGTGTGTGTCCTGTCACAGACTGAGACCTCATTTAGGACGTCCATCAGATGCATGATCTCATTTGCTATGCTTTCAAAGTAGGCTCACAGTGACCACCTACTGCACCAGCAGCTCGGAAGATGGACGTACACGTGAATGTTAAGTAAATAAAATATACTAACAAAATGGTATTATATGAAGGATATAAGCTAGTATATTAGGAAATGCTGAAGACTGATTTGAAAGCAATACAGTGAGAAATCCTGCTCATCAATCCAATCAGTTGACTACCTCCTCCAATTTACTGTTGTCCATCTGACTGTTCTACCTTAATGTTGTTCACATTGTATTAATGAACCTGTCCTGCACGGTGCCGGCCAGAGGAGGACGGGCTTCCCCCTTGAGTCTGGTTCCTCCCAAGGTTTCTTCCTCTTGAGGGAGTTTTTCCTTGCCACTGTCGCCTTTGGCTTACTCTCTGGGGACTGTGGGCTCGGGTCTATGTAAAGCGCTTTGTGACAGTGCTTCTTGTTAAAGGTGCTATATAAATAAAACTGAATTGATTTTGAACTGATGATAACAACCGTCCGGTCTTTCAGCATAAAACGGACTGAGGATGTGGATGCTTAAAGTCACATTTACCTGGAAAATACATTTTTTTAAAAGTTATAAATAACACTATCATTTCCTAGTATGTTGGTAGGCAACTAACTCCCTCAAAAAGCAGAGTTAAATCACATATTGCTCACCATCTTTTTCAGTCAGGTAAGTCACATGTCACTTTCCGGCCAATGACACCACATGGTCAACGAAGAGGGTTACGTATACATGGGGGGGAAATCAGCAGGACTCGGTTACATATTCTTGCTACAAAAATAGAAATGTCATTTTATGATGCATAATATTTTGTTAAAATTCTTGTTAAAAGAGGGGAAAATGTTAACTCAGTCTAGCTCTAAGAAGCACCTGGATACAAACAAGACACCCGATGCAGGCCATCCATGGTTCACAGCCCTTTCACACCACTGCAATGGAGCATATGATTGAAAATAAACCAGAGTTACAGTCAGCATGTGAACCTCCCCATCCTCTGGATTTGTGGAGGGCAGTCATCTCTTTCAAATGAAATAATTTACACATCCCCATCTCTCCTTCTTCCCTTAATTTGGAACTTCAAAGTGAGAGACGGCAAGTTTACAGTCTAGTGGAGCGCTTCCTCTTTCCACTGATGCTGCGGTAGTTGAAAGGTCTGGTCTTCATCTCCACAAAGGGGATGGAGAACTCATGGCCCTTCCAGTGAAACCAGTTGATGCCCTGGAGAAAGAGAGAAATTGAAGCGAAATATGAGCGACTAAATCATTGGATCTCCCTGCACAAATATAAAAAAAGAGGGTTATCATACGTTGTCAAAGTCTTGATTCTGCCTGTCTCGTAAACTTTATTAAAAATGCTTGAGAATGTGACAAATGTTTCAAGGCAAACTGTCAAAAATAACAGCGAATGGATGTAGAAGGCTGGTTGAGGTTAACCAAAATAGACTCACCTCTAACATGCATGACTCTTCAGTAAGATCAAGATATTCTTGACTCCTTAACATGGAATTCAAATATAATTGCAGAAATCTTTTCCAATATCAATCCCAAATCACTTTAAAGATTTCAGATTTTTTATAACTACAGCATCACAGCACATTACAGCTTGTCTGTCGGAGAGCTCATGGGTACACGTTGTTTACAGATGCTTTCAACTTACTAGATTGCCACGGTGATCTATCAAATTGCTAACAGGATGTTTCTGGAGCTCGACTGACTAAATGAGGGAACGGCCATCATGCTGAAGTCCAGCGGTGTAAACTGTCTACAATCGATGAGTTACTGGAGGCAAATACTCAATTACCTCAGACTCAGGTCTGTATGGGAGAAAATGTTCCTTTTCGAATGAAAGCCTCAGCTTAGTAGTAATAAATGTTACTGATGTATTATTTTTTGGTAATATTGACAATAAGCAAACAAAAGAGAATAAACATCTGTACCCCAAGGCAGTGTCTTTCTGGTTTAGCCGAGGGCAGGAGCAGAACGTCTGGTGTTTGTTTAGTTACCGCTACCTTCAGATAACACCAGCGATGGAACTGGGCCCAAAGAATGGCTCTCAGAATGAAGTCTGTGTGTTTTAACAATGCTGTCAGCATCTGTCTCGTTGCTGAGGGATGAAAGTAATGTTTCTGCATTCATAAATGCACTCAAGATGAAACACAGATGACAGATCAGAGATTGGTGAAAACATTTGTACGTTGGAATTAAAATGATGGAGGCTCAGTTCTTTAACCACTTCCAGAGCATTCTGACAGTGCGGCACCCTTTGCGTTATCTCGGTGTGGTCTGTTGGATATCCATACCTCACGGCTCTGAACAAACTGTTTCTTTCTGAAGTAGTTACACTCAGCAGTTATGAAGCAGGCAGTTTAAGCAAAGCGGGAGGGGGATTGACGACGTCCACCTGTGAGCCATGTGACGATTCCCAGCCCACCCCCTTTCTGCACCACCGGGCAGAGGAAATGAAACAGGGACAGTAGCCAGGCTTACTTGGCTGTGTCTGGACTCGCCGTATTTGCCGTTCAGGTTGGCTCGATGGCAGTTTTTGTACCACCAGGCACCTTTGTAAGACAGGGCACAGTTGGTGACAGCGATGTCATTGTCTCTGTCCTTGGTGGAGAAGGGACGACCCTGATGATAGCCTAAGGAATCTCCTGCATCCAAAATGAAACAATAACAGGTCAAAGTGGACGTCCGGTGAATTGACTGCTTTGCTCCTAACGATTCATGAATTGGTATACAATACAAACACAAAAAATAGTATCCAAAGAAACAATTTTTTTGAAATGATGCCAAACTTAATGTAATAATGGCACATCTTCATGGATATTAAAGAACGCTACCTTTATCAGTTGATAAGGAGGACTGTGTATGAAGGATTAAGTCATCTTAAAGACACTCGTAAAAAACCAAATACACCAAACCTGCTGTTCCATTGTACTCTCCTATACGAAGTTTGTACAGGCTCCTGGAATCCCCAATGGCAAATTTGTCATAGCTGGCATACACAGATTCTTGTCCATCCTTCATGTCAATTCTGAGTTCATAGTGACCCTGTGAAGTAACCTTGTGGATGTTGTCCAGTCCTTGGAAAGTAAGAGAACACTAGAGATGTAAAATCACAAAACATTATGAAATTTCTCTACTTGTGAGGGCTGACATTAACAGTCCCCTTAGAAAAATACGTACTCTATGTGTGTTTTAATTAATTTAATGCCATCACTGTGGCATAATCCATGAAACAGGACTTCAGTGGAGAAATATTCATAGGAGTAGTCCTAATTTGCTGTGATGACACTTACACTATATGGACAAAAGTATCGGGACACCTGCCTGTACGACATCTTGTTCCAAAACCAAGGGTATAAATAAGAAGTTGGTCCTCATTTGTCTCCACTCTTTGGGAAAGGCTTTACTCTAGATGTTTGAATATCGTTGGTGGGATTTGCTGCCATTCGGCCATAACAGCATCAGTGAGGTTGGGTATTGATGTTGGGTCATTGGGTCCCTTTCTGTTTGTGTGGCTTATGACATCACAGCTGAACTCTTGTTGTTTATAGAAGTTTCCATATCGCAATCGCTTCACCTGCAGTTAACCAAGGCAAACGTTTGATACTGGCTTGTTGGGAAGGTGGCATCTTGTGATGGTGACATGTTGAAAGTCACTAATCTCTTCAGCATGACCCATTCTGCCACCAGAGTTTGTTGCTGGAGATTGCATGGCTGTGAATTTAATTATACACCTGTCTCGGTAATGAGTGTGGCTTAATCACCAAAGTGTAAAAGTATGTGAACCCCCCCCCCCATTAACTGGTGTCCCAGTACTTTTGTCCATATAGTGTAATGTGTGTTTTAGCATGTTGTTTTACTTTCTATAAATATTTTATTACCCAGCCAGAACTCATCCTCTAGGTTCCCGAAGCCACTTCTGTAATCATTCCACTTTCGTGAGAAGTCTGTCAGGCCGTTTTGACGCCGCTGGAAGACCTGGAATGAATTTTTTCAGTAAAAGGGTTTTACTCAAGGGTTCAAGAGTGATTTACTTACTGTGCCTGCCATGGATTTCAAACCAGCAACCTTCAGGACACGTATCTGAATTATAATAACAGTAATTATGAACAACAGGGAAAAAATCTGGACGTTCAAATGGGAACACGATCTTCAAACCACTAAGAGTGAAGATTTAAAGCATTAAATGTACAAAAAATAAATGATGATTGAAGATCATTTACATTACAACGTTTTCTTAAGTGGAAATTCGGGTTATGAGAAACCTGTTTTTCATGCCTCGCAGACCCTCCTTCACCCCATACTTACAATCCAGCCCCCTCCATCTGTGGTCATGTCACAGTACACCCGCATACCCTGACTGGGGTCCCCATTCACGTAGATGGTGTAAACCCCACTGACAGACTCGCCATTCAGCAAATGCTGAGCACAGTTCTGTGGAGTGGCGAACAGTCGATTGCCTAGGCAGGAAGTGGAGAATCATTAAATTGTGACCTTTCAATTCTAATTTCTCAGAAAATCACAGCAGAAGTCAGGAAAGTTTAGCTTTGCATTTTTTCGTCACCTACAGTAATCTGTGCCTTTGAAAAGGTCTACTACTTAACTACATTTTTTGTTTTTACGAAACATTTTAATGCATACTTTATCTGGAATAATACAGGGAGACACAAGATTTGTGTGAAAATATGCCTTAGGTCATAATCCACCGAAGCAAAAACGGAGCGTTTTGGGACAATAAAAATATTAAAAAAGAAATTCATGGCCTGCAGCACCTGTCATGAAGGAAGTGGAGATGATGGCACTGGTCTCCAGACCGCGTGCTGCTTGCAGCCACACAGAGTACTCAGTGGTTTCAGCAAGTCCCTCCAAGCGGATCCAAGTGTCCTCTGCGTCTAGAATCAGTTCCTGGACAAGAAGACGTGGAGTGAGAAAGCCAAACATAGTAAGTAGACTGTTTTGTTGCTCTAGAGGGAGTCCCCGGGAGAGGAGAGGCACCTGTTTGTCACAGTGCTTTGCACATGCAGAATACCCAGAAGACACCAGAACGCTAGGTCTTCACCCCTCCCTCTGCAGCTGCAGAAACAGGACTTCCCCACAGGCACTGACAGCATCTCAGGTGCCCGACGCCAACTCCAAGGTTCCCACTGGCTGCACCAGCGCCTCCTGCTCCTTGCACTGCCTTGCATCACTAACTGCTAATAAATAGGTACATTTTTCCACCGCATCTCCGGTCTCCCGTGTCTTGGTTGTTGCCCCACCCACCCCACAACAGGGGGAATTAGATGAAGAGCGTTTACCTTTCCTGCCTGTAAACACGTCAATCCAAATTTGTGTTCGTCTAAACTCCAGACTCTGCATTCTCCAGGAGCAGGTTTACTAATCCAGATACAGTCTGGTCTACAAGTCGTGGAACTGTGCACCTTAGCACTACGATTCATGTGGAGAAGGTCGAATTGCTTACCTTTCGGGTGCCATCGGCAGACTTATAGGTCAACCTGTAATTGTCGATGTCAGTGATGGGTGGCTGCCAGCTGATCAGGGCACTGCGGTGGGTCACCTCACTGGCCATGAGGTTCTGAGGGGCGTCCATAGCTACGAACACAGGTATGTGTTAGTGAAACTGGGGTCATTGTAGGGCTGGGGTTAGGTCTTGTCTTGCAGATTCGAGTTAAGATTGCGCTGATTTGGGGGTGGAGGTTTATAATGGAATTGTGCTGAAAAAACCCATGCGATCTTATAAAACAACATATCTTAACAGAATTGTTATCTGTACAGGTCACAGCTTTGACTGAGGAAAGTGACAAAGGAACAGTTGTGGAGGCTTCATTTACACAGGCTCGTTCACAGGAAGACAGCTAATTAAAATAAGCTCTAACCACTTTTATAGCCATTAGCGTAGACTCATAAATACCACATTTACAGTTGTCCAACCTTCAGTAATACAGGTCAAATTAGCATGTTTTTTATTGATGCAGTCCATCAAGTATCCGTGAAAAAAAGTCTTGTATCAATGCATCAAAACCAGAAATTGCTGGTATTTTTCTGTGAGTTTTCCTTCTTATTTCAAATCACTTGAAATTCATTCATGCCCACACAGGAAGCAGCCCATGAAAAGGAAATGTCACCAAAATTTTAAACATTAATTTGCGCAGTCAAAATAAATAGATTTTCAGTCATTCGTGACCATAGATGTTTAATCTTGCTTAGTGAATTCTGAAAAGGCCTGCTAACTGCCTGAGCTACGATGTTTGAGCTAAACAGCAATAAAACCAGAGTGCCAGATGTACAGTAGAGCGTAAAAAAGTTGGATTCTTCTTGACACAAAGATGGGCAGCACATACGTGTGGTGAAGCTGGTCATGACAGTACCGCTGGTCAATGGGCCCTTGGTGGCGTAGAGGGCGACAGAGTAGGTAGTGCTGGGGATGAGCTTGCTCAATAGGTGCTCCTGTTTGCTGCCTTCCACCACAATGGTGTCTGCAGTCGCTGTAGCAAGCAGGAGACATTAGTACTGAACTCAGCTGACACTCAAGAGGGTGTTGTCACAGTTTTGAATAAAATTGTGGTTAGCAATGACAGTCACTTCTGGAAGGTCATGACCTCTTCTCCTTTACATAACTAGATAAACAGGGAACTAGGCTCAGGCTAAACTCTCATCGCCCACTTCTGTTCTACCTCAATCCAATGTTGCATACCTCCAGATGTTTCTCACGTTTTATTTTCAAAACCCACTTGTTTCTGGTTCTGGTACTGGTGTAGGCCACTGGTGAGACGTATCAGGCTCCTAGGTCTGATCCCAATTGAAATTTGGTTTACACCAACGATACATTTAACCATGATTATTTCAATGTATTATTTCACATATTTTAATTCCAGCCAGAGGATTGGATGCAACACATTTGACATATGCCATTTCTTACCTTACCTGTTCCCCTGATTTTAAGCTAGTTTTGTATGCGACCCGAGGCTGTCATTTAATTCCCAGACACTACGACTCACACATTATGAAATAAACCCAGATTGCAAGAGCACTGTCGACCTGCTGAATTCCTTCTTGACCTTACAGCTGTATGGCTCCACATTACCTTGGGTATAAGTGAGGGTTACAATGTAGACGTCAACATTAGACAGCGGGGGTAGCCACCGCAGGAGGGCCCCCTGAGGGGTGATGTTCAAGGCAATCAGATCCATGGGCATGTCCATGGCTGCAGGGGAGAAAGAGAGTGACGCAGGGCAGCAAATTGAGTAACACTGACGGGGGACGATGCAGTGTTAACCAGACATGATCCAGCTTTGGTGGATCGTCCAAGACTCTTCCTTGATTCATGGACACACTTTTGTGTTGAGGGATGCTAACGTAACTGGCCTTATATATGAAAACATACATTTCTTTTGGATGTACAATACACGTGCGTGAAAGAAGGTTATACTAAACGGTAATTTCTGTTTACATCGCATTTATTTATGTAGCAGACACATTTGTCCAAAACAACGTATACCGAGGCAGACATTCACAGCCATGCTGAGCATCCAGTGAGGGACCAGCTCAAACTGCAGGCTAGCACTGGTGTAAGAGCTGTAACAGCTTTAACAACCTTGATGGACACCAACATGCAATAATGTGTTAAGAAAATTTGTGGGAACAAAATAAATGAGATGAAGGGCAAACCAGATAAGGTTCCCCGTAGGGGGCTAGCAGAGGAGACAGAGGTTTCAGAGTACGTTTCCTACTTCTTGTCTCTATATATATCTTAAGCGGTACTCAAGAAAACAAAAACACAGAAAACAAACATGGTAGGACCTGTGTTAGACTGGGAGCTCCCATGGACAGGCAGAACCACTAGCCTGGTTAAGAATGCACTTTGGAAAGCCAGCCTGCCCAGGCTGCTCCTGGTGACTGTCTATCGCTGCTCTATTGAGGATGTATTGATGTATTGTATCTCGGTGTAGAACACTAGCTGTTCCTCTGCTGGAAACAAGCACCTCAGAAAGTCATCAGTAATGCCCAGAAAATCAGAGGAATCCTGCTGCCTACTCTGGAGGACATATTCAACCCATACATCTCATGTTAAAATCATGATTCTAGTTTAATCATTACGACTGTTGCTACTGCTGTTAGAATCATGCTATGATTTGTTATACAATCATTTACATTCTAGTGTTGTTCTGAAGAGATCATTTTCACCACAGCTGTAAGGCACTGCCACTTTATAACCATACCGTTGTTCTACTTTGATCCTTTGAGTCCTACAAAGGGTTAGTAAAACTGAATCTGTTCAAAATGACATCACTTTAACTTTGAGTAAGCCAGTAAGAGGACTGGATGCATCAGCTTCCCTGTTAGGCAAGCCTACAAAGAGTGAAGGTGTGATCTTCACAAAGCAACACCATAGCAATCAAGTAAAGTAGCAGTTTGACAGCACTCACAATGCAGATCCAGATACTAACGGATTAACGGTCGTGTCTAGTCGGAGATACCGCGTGTTCCCTGCAGGATGAACTGAACATTTTCTATATCCAGTTTGAGTTTACTAACAAGGATCCTCCCATGTGAGTTTCTGCAGAGCAGACTTACTCCAGTTTCACCGTCTTTAAATGATTTAACGCCTGCAAGGCAACCAGACTGGGGAGAGTTTCAGGGTGCATTTTATAATACGTAGTGATTAATTACTGGATTCGTTTGTGGCGAGCAAGCTGTTAATCTGGCAGGGCAATGGCCATATGCATGAAAGATAGTCCGACTACAGCACCCTGAGAACTTCACCCAAGGAAGCATCGTTATGAAGAGACGTGCTTCCATACATCAATTCTTTATTACTGTATTCACAAATACGATCACACCATCTAAAAGCAGAAGGGTGTATTCGGCACTACGGCTTGCCAATCGAGACACGTTAACCATTAGAGATGGGGGAGGGGGATCAGTTCAGTTATGTATCGCGATTCTTTTGTTCAGCGATTCAAGTATTGTCACACTGATTCCGATATTGATTTTTTCTTAATGTCGAATTTATATATGTTTGAATTTGAGGTGGAAAAACGTTGCCATTCCTCTGTAATCCTACAGGTGGCGTGCTCTAAACGATTCACAAACTGGCAGGCAGCAAAGCAAACTATTTGCTAACCTTGTTTCATAATAACAATAAGGGCAGCTGGCCTACCAGATTCGTGCTGCTCCTCCACAGTTTAAATCACACGTGTGAAGGGACTTTGGCTTTCATAAAGTGGTAAAGGGAAGTTGGACATGAGCCATGCTGTATGCAGACCGTGTCACGCTAAAGTTAAGCGTTGTGGTGATACGACTAACAAACAGGCCCATGCTGCTCGACATCATCCCGACTTAGACAGGGCGGGGGGGGGGGGGACCTACACCTGTCACTAGGGTTAGCTTGGTGTAGCATATGCCATGACAGAAACTTTTTGTTTACTTCTAAATTAAATTTTATACTGTTGTATCTGAAGTGATTTTGTGTTGTTTAAATTCTGCCCCGGGTTTTTGTGGGGGAAAGCTTGGGCAAGCCTGGACTTTTGAAGAGAGACGGAATTCATCCTACGTGGCCTGGCTTCGGTCTTACCTCACGGACCGCTACCAGTTTGTTAATGTCAACAATGAATCCTCTGATCATACTAGAGT
>JAACJT020000280.1:0-20708 GCA_009936485.2 Gymnarchus niloticus | reverse complement strand
TCTCCGCTACGACCTGTCCGTCTTGGGTGGCCCTACACGGCTTAGCTCATAGTTTCACTGAACTACACAAGCCCCTTTGCCACGACAAGGCAGTGATCCATTGAAGGTGGTTAAACTTCTATCCCCATAATAATGAAGCAATGTCGATGGATGGATGGATGGATGGATGGAAAATCAACTCGCATGACAAGCTACAAATGATCTTGGTTCTCTCCACCAGGGATCTAAAGCTGGACAATGTACTCCTGGACAAAGACGGCCACTGCAAATTGGCTGACTTTGGAATGTGTAAAGAGGGTGTGACCACCAAGACCTTCTGTGGGACCCCAGACTATATTGCACCAGAGGTAACACCAGTTCCTGGAACGTTTCAGTGCTTCAATAACAGGAAAAACTGAGTATGCTATAAGTGTTCCTTTCCTTATCTTAGCTCTTTCTACCTTCCTCATTGCATTTTCAGTTCTTAGTGTTTTTCCTGTCCCTAGTTTACACTTCCCATTTTCTGTCTGTTAATCTCCCTTTATTAAAAGATCAGTGGCCTTGCTTTTGTTTCACTGTGTTCCTCTTCATGTCTGTACATTACACCCAGAAGAAGGAACAGCTAACATGATTCCATACTCTCACCTTTTTGCTGCTGTACTAGATCCTGCAGGAGATGCCGTATGGCCCCCCCGTGGACTGGTGGGCACTGGGCGTGCTCCTGTACGAGATGCTGATGGGCTATGCCCCCTTTGACGCAGAGAATGAGGACTCTCTGTTTGAGGCCATCCTAACAGAGGAGATAACCTATGAGAAATGGCTGAGCTCTGAGGCAGAGGACATCCTGAACGCAGTAAGCCCAGCAAGCCTCCCCAGTCCTGTTAAAGACAGTTTAGCTTGTAATAACTCTCGTAGTAATAATAATAACAACACTTCTATAGAATGTAACCTGATCTGCTCCAGTACAAATGCTGCAGCTATATTAATGGATAACAACAATAACATCAGTAGTAGCACTGGTAACCTAGGTATTCCTGAGATCTCCTTGGCTGTCTAATTTATTAGCTTGAGGCTAAGTTATCATTATACACAATCCAGGCTGGTGTTGGTCCTGCCAATGAGAAGGAAATGGAGTTGAGGGTCTGTGATAAAGAATATGTTGGTGTTCATTAGTTTTAATAATTAGCCAATTGTGACCTTGCATGTTCCCAAAGTCTCTTACATAACTGCTTTTCAGCTTAGTGAATGAGCCATTTGCAGACAGAAGCGGGATTTTGTGAAACGGTCATTTGTGTATTGCCTTTATCATACAGCAAATGAGATGAGGACAACTGAGAGCAAACAATACCTGAACTACTGCATGAACTCTCAAGCAGTCACCAGCACTTTAAGTCAGCTATGCTGGAAAGAGTGATGATAAACAAATCTACGGATTTTGAATTGAGTGAAATAAATTAGGTTTCTGATTTCCTTTGCTGCTGGATTTCAACCAGAGTAGCGTGTCGATAGATTAGTTTTAGTGAAAGATTGTTTCCATGGTTTTAAGAAAAGATCTTCTCTGTCAGAAGAAATATCTGGATTTTGAACTGGACTGCTTTGTGTTTTAGAACTGCTGGAACAAAGTTTCCCCTGTTGCAGACTGTAAAACTGATTCTCAGTAACATTAAGCTTCCCTGATACTATGGTTTTGGCCTTGTGGATCCTTATTTCCCAGAATCCTTCAGTGGCATAGATGATGCTATCAGCTTGGTGCCATCTGAGCCCTTCTGTCCCCCACAGTTCCTGACCAAGAACCCATGCCAGCGTCTAGGCTCCGTGGCAGCAGACGGGGGAGAGAATGCTATCACCAGCCATGTCTTCTTCCGCTCCATTGACTGGGAGCTTCTGAACCGGCGGGAGCTTGAGCCTCCGTTCAAACCTCGGATTGTGAGTGTGTGCTTTCGGTATGCTGTGAGGTCACCAGGTGGCCATTATGAGACTAGGGCCAAGACAGGGCTCCAGTTCATTACTTAGTGTGAATTACACCAATTATTATGCAGCTTACTATTGGGTGAAACATTGCTGCTGAACCTGTGGTAGGAGGGAATGTCATAGGCTGCCAATCATTGTATGATATGACTGCATACAAGGTGCCACTCATCATCCGTTTTAAAGCTACATTATGCCCATTTTTTTAGTGTACATAAGGTGTAATCCTATAAATGGAATAACTTTTCAATATAGTTTGCAGGAAGTTGATTGCCACTCCTTACACAAAGTACATGATAAAATGCAGAAAAATTGAAACAAAGTATTGAAAAAGAAACACTTTTACACTAAGGCCTTGCAGAGGCATTCACCTGACAAGCATTACAGGTTAACATGTAACTTAAAAATTCCGGTAATCTTCAAACAAGATTATATGATGATATCATCTCTATAAACCAACCTATTAACAAATGCGGCTTCCACATTCACTGATATAAAGGCTGGGTTCAGATTGGATGTATCGAGTGGGTGTATAATATAAAGAGTAAAAGAGTGGATGGTTTACTACTGATTGATTTAATCCAGTAGGTGTGGTGGCTCAGTGGGTAACAGTGCATCCTCAAACGTCTAGGGTTGGAGATTCACCTTCTGTCCCTTGGCCCTGATTTGTTCTCCTCATGTTTGTGCAAGTACCCGGTTCCTTCCACAGTCCAAAAACATGTGGTTAGGTGAACTGGTGCCCTTAAACTGCCAGCAGAGTGTGAATATGTGACTTGCAATGAACTGGCACCCTTTTCAGGGTATACCCCAGTCTTGTGATCTGTACCCCTAGCTATATGGTCATGAGTTCAAATCCCAGCATCCCCCAGCAGAGTAATCATATTACCACTGATCCATTTAGTAAGGCCTTTAACCCCAACTGCTCTAGGGATGCTGGCTGAAATTGCTGTCTAACCCCTTGCTTACCTCATTTGTCTGACACTTGGAACAGAAGCAAATAAATGAGATAAATAAATGTAAATGTTTCCACATGATATAAATAGTTAATTTAATTTAGTCATCACAATTTTAAATAGCCAGTTCACCCTACTGCATGTTTTTGATCTGCGGGAGGAAACCAGAATAGTCTGTAAAGTTTGCATGTTCTCTTCGTGTCGTATCAAACACAGAATCCTGGCAATATCAGAATCCCTAACCCTGAAAATAATTTAAAAAATACACAAACATATACAAAATATACCTGCATATATAAAAAATGTACTGAGTAGGTTATAGAAGATGAGTGAATCTTTGTTTGGTCATTCATATACTGTACAATTCAGTATATTTCATATTGGAAATGCATGAACTGGAATTTTTTGTAGTCATTTACCTAACCATCAGTTGTCTTTTTCTCAATATAGAAAGCTCCAGAGGATGTCAGCAACTTTGATCCAGACTTCACACAAGAGGAGGCCACACTGACTCCCATTGATGACCCCATAATCACCTCCATCTGCCAGGATGACTTCAGGAACTTCTCTTACACATCCCCAGGGCTCTTGGAAAGTTAGAGCTTACCCTCCATCTTGCATCGGCCACTATCCATCTTCAGACATTCCTCACAATATCTCCAGTTCATTAGGCAGTCGATTTGGCTTTTGTCCACCTCCGACTGTTTTCTGAACACCCTTTGGGCATTATGGAGGAGTACGTTAGTTAGACTATGTGCTGAGTACCCGTGAGCGTGGGATGAATTCTCAAGTCCCTGCCTTGTCACATCTGAAACCAGGAGGTTGACTAGTTTCACATGCATTCACATTAATTCAGATTCCTGGGCAGTCCTGAAACCAGACAGGTTATGAGGATTAGCGATCTCTCCTTTATAGTCAGTAATGAGGCACAGCTTTATTTGAGGAGTGCAGAGTTGTGAATGAATGGTCAATGGTGAATAGTATAGTTGTTTCTCAGCTCTGACCAGTGCTTCTTCTAGCTTGTGTGAGAGGTTCTGGTTGCTGATTGTGTGTGTGGGGTGGGGAGGGGTGACTTGTTTGCTTTACTAGACTACACACATGCAGCCTCAGGGCCAAAGATAAAACTTTCACCAGCAACTCAATACCGTCAACATCTACTGATCTCCTTAATATCGTTCAAGAAGCTAATCTGCTCACACAAGCACTTTTCTGGAGCTCATGTTTATTTTCCTTACATAAGAAAATGGATTTTACTGATTCTCGTCCATGCAGAGTATTGCTTCAGCATGGCTTCGATCTCTAGCATTGCAGGCCATCACTGCTGAATTGGGCACCATTTGTCTCAAGTCATTTTACTGAGCCTGAAGAGACAAAGTGCACCGGGTTCTGAGTTTACCCCATGTTAAAACCCTGGAAAAAGACCTGAGTGATGTATTCTTCACTGCATTCTGTGTATGTAGGTCTAGTTTTGCAGGTATTATTATAATCATCATTACCAACAACTTCATCCCCTGCCAAAAGTCTTGGAGATTTCCTCTGCTTTTGGGGTTTGTTGGTGTGGGATTTGTTGGTCTGCATGTGCAAAGGACTTGCACAAATTGAAATGCAAATCAGTGTGTAATGTGAAGAAGTAGTAACTGCCTTTTTCAGGGAAATGATGTATAATACTTTACCGGATCACCCAGCAAGAGGGTGCGTGGAGTGGTGAGTCTCGGCTCCATGCGGACATGCGTAAATATGGATCGGTTGTTGTTTGGAAAGCTGGCCGATGGTGACACCGGAAGAAATCTTACCCAGAAGTCCATATGGGGTCAAGCCCCTAATTGGGGCTCCCTGTTTGTAGCTCTGCCAAGCAGCATTCCTCTCGTCTGAAAAGGGACCTTCATTTGTAGGCTGTTGGTTCATGCAAATGAATTGGTTTCAGCAGCTAGTTTCCGATACCTGTGAAGGAATATCACGATGCAAAGCATAATGTGAAACTTCTTTTGGAGTTAATTTTTTGTAGTGTATTAACTTATCCATGTGCTCATGTTTGGTGTTAGATCAGAAACTTTAGGATTTGTCAGCTGAAGGCAGCAAATTAAAAACTGCTAGTGTTTTCTCTTTCCTTTTGTTCTATTGTGTGAGCAAATTAAAAACAGATTTTTATTTCTCTAACAGGATGCGGACTCTTGCCATGTGGGAAATAGCTCAGCCTCTTATAGACATTGCCCAAGGCTATATTCTGAGGACATGAACGTTTTATTCTTAGGGCATAACCAAATATCTCTCACTACTATGTTACTGTGGATCTGGAAGCTGCCCAGGGCAATGAAGAGAAACAGAAAACTTTTCATGCGGCCACGTGAAGTTCCTCTCTGTGTATGCCTTTGTCTTTCCCCCAGCTTGTATTTCCAGCAAGCAGTAAATATGGATCTGCAGTGAGAAGGATACTAAGTGAAATTCTGAACAGTAAAGAAAATGTGACTTGGCCTTAAATGCCTTTAATTTAGCTTGTTGGTTTTTCCAAGGAATAGAAGCCAACTTGCAGTTATTTCTGAAAGAGGTGTGGACTGCATGGGGGAAGAGCCAATGAGCTGCAGAACGCAGGCATGGTGGGACAGACTTTCTCACTAGTGCTGAAAAAAAGTGCTTTTCCAGTCAATACCGAGTGCTGTCCAGACACACACACAAACACACACACACACTTGGCACAGTGGGAAACAGAACTGCGGGGAAGTTTGTTGGGTTCTTCACGTCAGGCCAGATGCTACAAGTAGAAATGATGTAAGCAGTGACTGAGAAGAGGTGCAATTCCGTGACTCACCCACAGGCAGACAGGATGAACTCAGTAATCTCTGCTGATCTATGGCCTTTTGTCTGTAGTATTCCTTGTAAGAGAAGCTTACCCATGTAACAGTTGCATGTTATAGAAAAAGAATAAAGCCATGTTTCTCTGTATTCTCAATGAGTTCTCAGTTCATCCTCTTCACCAGGGCTTTGGTTTTAATTCCAGCCTCATGCATCTCCTTTCCATACAGGGTTTACTTCCCATATCAGATTCTCGAGTTGAACTGAGGCCCTTAATTGCGTAAGTGTGTTAACACGTTTACAAACAGTCTGCACGACACAAGGCATTCCCCCAGTCTCATAAGCCCAATATGTTCATGTGTCTTAACTACTGTCCTGTATACAGTATATTCTGTTGCCCGCCTGCCTTTGTTACGGTTCTTGAACAGAAACTGCACCAAGCTTTTCATAAACCATTGCTTCCTTTTGTTTTTTTCTGCACGGAACTACTGCACTCTGCTCACAGTGATATTTAAGCTTTCTTCCTCTGTGACATCCTGCGGTTTGACGGTTTTTTCACTTCTCAGCGTCATCTTTCACCAGAGTTTTCAGTGACAGCTCTGAGTAATTTTTACATGAGGTATACAGACCAATATAGACTAAAGCAACAAAAACCCAACGTTTATGAATCAAAACTGATTTTTTTAAACCAGTAAAAGTCAAGGTACTGCCATCCAGGAAATACTCGTACAGTGAAAGCTCATTTTCAGAAGATGGGTGTGCAGCATCTCCTTACCTGATGCCTTTCAAAGCCCTCTTAATCAACACTACTACCCTTTAGGTCCCAGAGACACTGTGCAGTGTCACTCTGGGGCCTGAACTCACCAGTGGGTATGGCAGAGTTCAGTGAGACCAAGTGTGGCAAAGAATTTCCCAAATACACAATGAGTCAATGACACAGGTGTTAGAGCCACTCCTTTGTAAAAACATGTGTTTTTGCCCTCAGGGTACTTTCACAATAGGGATGACTTGCCTCACTGTTGCTCTTTATGACAGTCCGTCACTCCTTGGTTGCACTGTGCCACAAATTGGATTGTGTTTTCACCTGATGGAAACTACATAAGCCTATTCTAATTCAATATAACATTCGCTTTACCATGACACTAGCTTCCAGGGGGCCTGTTTGCACGACAGATCTGGCCTGAACCAGCCTGTCAATCCAGGCCACTTCAAAGACCGGGTATTTGGGTTTATTGCAGGAAATTATGCATCATCCAGTGGCATGGTTGAGAGACCCAACCTCTACCCTCTGAACCCCATATTACCAGAAATGTTATAACTCTTTGAGTACCTGTAGGGTCAATAATGTCTTTTGTAGGCTTTTGCTATGATTCAGAAAATATTGTAAACAAGTGAAATTATGTATCACACTGTGGAATCTAGATTCTGGATTTCACTATCTGAAGCTTAAAATGACTGAAAGAGATATCTTGTTAAAGAGGCACTGCAGTCATTTTCATGCATCATCGAGATACAACAGTGATGAGACACTGCAGTGCATTTTTCCCAAATGCAAGGAACCATTTTGGTACAAGACAGCAAGAAATGATTCCAGGGTGCTGATGGCCTGTAGAAATGTAGGCTGGGGAGTCATCAATGTAGCATGAAGGTTAATACTCCATTCAGGCATTGTGCTTTCAGGACAGGATGAGACATTGGATTACTGCTCCTGTCCTAAATGCAAATTGTTTGAGTTGTAAATGGCCAAGGGCTTCCCTACCAGTAAACATCACAAGACCTTTTGTACACTTGCAGGGTTTTACTCTGACACTCAAGGTTAAAGGGCATGTTCACGTTCTTGCCAACAAAAGATGCAATTCTATGTTATCCAATGTAAGTCTTCGACACGCCTGAAGCCAATCCTTGGAAGCGCAAGTCATAGGGCATCCTAGATGAGATGCCAGTTCAATAAAATCAGTCACTTAAATTTTGTTTAGTGTGACACTTAGATTTAAGTAGATTTACATGTGTATGGCACGTGTGGGTGCCAAACACAAGTAGGATGCTCTGCCAGTTGTATTCTTGGTGTTTTCTACAAGATAACCAGCAAAATAATCAAGCTGGATTGTGTGGGAGTAGTAGTATCCCAATACACATTTGGCCGAGACTAGTTAGGGTTTTTAATGTGAGAAGTAATGTTTTTATCATCTACTCTAAGTCTGACAGGCAGCCAGTGTAAGGAGGTGAGTACAAGGCAAACCCGCTCATTTTAGATAAGGCGTGACCACTTAGGAAATCATCGGTGCTGGGAGAAGCATCGGTTCAGCTAACGTCTTACAATACTAAATGAAAATGCTGAAGTATATTTTGGCCTATACATATATCTGCAACACCCAGTTTGATTTGACATTTAACAACTATTTAGAACTTAATTGCAATCTGGTGCTATCGTATTTCGACTTCATGAAACCCAGAAATTGGTCAGTTATGTACGTGACTTACTGTCCAAATAAATTAAAAGTTTATATCTTTACAGTACTCAAAAACAGTAAATACTATATTTCTGCGACAATTACAGGTTATTAAATAATCGCGAAATACAATTCAACACTTGTATGTATTCCTTTTTCACTAGCATTACAAATACAATCAAATATAGGCGTTAGATGATATTGCATAAACCTATAAATCTTTCGGTGATGCGCATGAATGGTATTGAAATTTATATATGTATAAAGAATATCAATTAGATTTTTTTCACTGAACGCAGGTTCACTTTTGTCTGGTTGTGCTATTGTGCATTCTGGGGTAGAATTAAATCGATATTCCAGACAGTCGAGACAGTTTTGAACAGTTTACACTGGGGCAACCAAATCTTGAACTCTCAAGAAGATGGGCACATTTTTCAAAATTGCCGATGTTATTAAATATAG
The DNA here is from genome assembly GCA_009936485.2 of Gymnarchus niloticus. Lineage (NCBI taxonomy): Eukaryota > Metazoa > Chordata > Actinopteri > Osteoglossiformes > Gymnarchidae > Gymnarchus > Gymnarchus niloticus. Next base: position 12,106 of record JAACJT020000280.1, on the reverse strand, counting down.
TGAAAGCAAATAATTAAGTACAGTCACGCAACTTTTAAAAAAATAAAACTAATGTGATTTTTCTCAGATCTTCACGCATAAGCACCATCACCGCTCGTCTTCGACACGTGGAAGCGACTTGTAGGAGGAAACCGTAAGCGCGTCCCCGAGCGAAGAGTCACGTGACTTATCGCGCGTTCCCGAAAGTGAGCCACATAGTCCATTCGCCTCCGATCAGACGACAGTTAAGTGTTCCAGGAGCGTTGTACGAGAAAAGAGGAAAAAAATAATACGAAGCAGCCGCTTCAGACCTTTTAGAATACCAGAGGGTTGGACACGTCATAAAACAAAGATTAGGAAAGTTAACTGTACGTAGTTTTTTTTTTTCCTTCTGTGTGATTACTTGGTTTAGCAAGGTCCGAACTCGGGCCTGAGGAAAGTTCTGTTTAGGTGTCAGGGGCTAGGATTACCTAGCACACAGACTGCCTGTCCTCTCACAAATGGATGTAGGAATTCCCCCTGAAAAGAAAAGGTACGTTATACCTACTTTTCTACTACTCAATTACATTATCGTTTTCACGCTTGGGAACCTGGGTTGTTCGCCAGTTGACAGCTGACCACTCGGTTATCAATTAAAAGGCTGTTTTCTCTAATTAAATACAAGGCATTGAGTATTTTAATCCTCTTTTCAGCTCTTATGGCACCTTGTTAGAAATCGTGCATAACCGCTGCTACAGTGTCCTGAATAAACCTCCAGAAAAGTTTAAAAAAAAAAAAAATGGCGCTTCGGGTAGAAAAACTGTTTAAAAAAAACTAATTCAGGATCAGCCGCTGTGCGCCGAACAAAACTTAGCTTAACTCGACAGTCTTGTACATTCATGGACGAATACCTGCACATTTTCTGACAAACATTGAATGAATTACGTATACAGTCTGTCAGTCGTGGTTAGCCACCCCGTTTGAGATTTGTAACTTATTTCACGTTGTGGTTCTCTCTAGTCGTAATACTGGTTAGGTGACGGTGTGAAACAGGCCGCCTCGTGACCAGATGACATAGCGTGTCAAAGTTATTTAATGATATAAAATATCATCTATCACTTATAAATATACTCGGACAGGTTATTGGTAACAATTTATGCTTCTTTATCTAAGTCTAATCTTTATCTAACCTTGCTAAGTGGTTGACCCGCATCTAATGTCAAAATCCTTGACGCGACTCTGAAAATGCGAGATACGGAAAAGTAAAAGTTTCTGCAGATCTGCTGTTTTGACGACGTGTGACTTGTGTTTCTGCTAGTGTTTGAATGACGTGTGCGCTGAAGAAAAGTTTCTAGGCTATACGTAGATCTTTCTGCTTTACCTTTAAACGATTGTTAAACAGTTTAGCTGAAACCAATCAGAACGTTACTACTTGTTGAAGAAATACTGTATATACAGAACATAACTTTAAAGGGTCTTTTGTGATATGTATTGAATTGTTACAAAGTTTGATCGAATTTCATATGTTATGGTATAGCTGCTCGATTCGGTATCTCACTTGAGATTGAAGGTAGCAGCTCAATTAACTGTAGCTAACAAATTAAATTTTTATTACAAACGGTTAGCAGATTCTTTGTTGTTTAATCGGGATTTGAGCCTGCAGAATGCTCAAAGAGTGTAACAAACCCTTGTATCAGCTGACCTGAAATCATCCATCCATTTCTAGTAACTCTATAGCAAGGGACATTGTGATCTGGAGGTTTTGAGAGGCGTAGGACATAAGGCACTGTATGCCCTAGATAAACTCCAGTCTCTCAAAGTGTAGGCTCTCCTACTTGTGTGGATGTTCAGCAGTAATGCCAGTCTGTGGTAACTGCTCTCCTGGCTAATGTGAGGCACCAAAAACCCACAGGAACATGGGGGAGCTCATTTGTAAAGAGCACTACAGCCTAAACCAGAATGCTACCCAAAATTGAATCAGCTCTGATGTTGTCTTGCTTCTTTTCATCTGGTTTCAGTTCGTCGTTTTTTTGTTTTGCTCCCAAAGTAATTCACCATATCTTCAGGAGCAGGAGATGTTTTTTGGCTGGTTACAGCATGATGGCTGTTGTTAAAGTTTTCTGTTGACACTGGATGAAGGATAGGCATAGATTTTGTGGCCAAGATAGGAGCTTGTGGTGAGCAAATATATCCCTACCAGTTTTCACAAATGTATAATTTGAAGCAATTACTCATAAATGCTTTTGAATCCCTACCAACTTTAAAGCCAAACCTACGCCTCTGGAATGAAGCATCAGGTAACCGTATTACATGTCCTGGTTACAGTTCAAGTACATTTTTTTTTTTTTTTTTTTTTCCCTGGATCAAATAGTCATTAGCAAAGCACGGAATTGAGTATAGATGTTATCCTTGGAATTTTATTTTGACTTTTTTGAGAAGACGCCTGCTCGTTGCTTTCTGTGTCCCCTTCACTTCTTTCTTATTACCAGTGTGCCGATCAGCTTTGTTCACATTCTTGTGGTAATCAAGCAAATCGTGATACTTTGGAGTGACTGTCTTTTTCCGTAAAAAGCAGAATTCCTTGTGCGTGACATGGGACCTGTGACATTAATCCTGGTGAAAGTTAAGGGCTGTAATTCGATTGTCCATGTGTTTTATAAGTTTTATTCCACAGGCTTAGCACAACTCGTATTTCTGTAAACAGATCTGTAAATTGTTGGCAAATTGAGTGTTATCAAGTAACAGTACACAAGGCAAAACAAAACGATTTCCAGTCCCTTATGTCAAAGTGCCGAAAAAAGTTTTGTTTCTGATTTCTGTTTTGATGACTTCCTCCAACCCACGGCCTTGACATCATTTGTGACTGCTTGTATTTTGCTGTAGACCCAGCTTAATGAAAAGTGTGGAAGGGATTGTTAAACATTTGGCATTGTTTACTGCATTGCTCAATTTTGGGATTGCTCTGGAAGAAGTGTTCCGATCATTGATGATTCATTTAAGACTTGATAAATAAGCATTCAAATATTAAATTATCCCTAAAGTGGGCCATTGTGCTTCACAAGATCAAACATGCAAGGGATGTGGTGTAACAAAAAGGTTTGCGTGATTAGATGTTTCATCCTACAGGCGTACTGCAATGGCGTTTCTTAATTAAATAGCCTGTTTTAGGAGAGCCCATTCTAATATGTAGTTGTTATAAGCAAATGATTAAATGAGATTAGCTTAGGCTTTTAGCCATTAGGTGGAAGTGACAAGTGAAATGGTGAAAAACATGTAGTCGTGTACCACTTCACACTGCAAAAGAAATAGTCATAGGCCATAAAAGGTTGAAGTTTGGTGGTGGTGGTGGGGGTCCTTAAAATGTTTCATTGTGTGTTTGGGACTGCAGCCAAGGTCGGTTTTTCTACAGAATGGACTCGCCTTTCTCTGGCTCTGTGTCCTTTTAAGGTTGCAGCAGTTTTTTCCTTTATTTTTTTTCCTCAGTTTCTGGGAAAAGTTGTTAGGACAATGCCTTCTTGAAGGTTTTGTTACTTTGACCTTTCAGAGCATATTTTGGTAGCTTTGAACAACCTTCACAAACAGCTAGGTCTTGTGAAGATGGAAGGAAGCCTGTACCACCACAGTTTAGCTTAAGGTTTACACAGTGACCCCATATTAGATGCGGGTGTGTTGGTGGATTGCCAGATTTGGGTATGACTGTTTGCAGATTAGGCAAAGCAGAGTTTGCGTATGTCTGTACTAGGTTTTGGTAAACATTTTTGTTGATTTAGTGTTTTTGATAGGCTGTAATATTTCATGGGTTTGTGCATAGTTAGGGTCCCACTAATGCTTTTGTCATTTATCGTGTCATTGCTGTTAGCATTGGCTGAGTCTGAATTTACTAATGAATGGCAATGGCTTGTTTCGACTGCTGCTGTGTGACTGTCATGCCCACCTAAAACAGCCGCATGCATTAAACATTTGCTCAGCACTTGACTGCCCGAAGTTGGTCATAGTCACAGGTTTGCTTGCATTTTTAAAACGACACTCTTGAATGGGTACAACCCCATAAATACAAAGTTTGGCATATAACAGTTGATGGTTACTTTGCCCCAGTGAGGATCGTTGGTTTTCAGTCAGTGTCCAGATTGGTTTGACGATCTCAACATGAGCTTAAAGATCTGGATTTTTTTCCCCTCTACTAACCCTGTGTCCTAAAGTTGATTCTCTAATTCTCATGATTTACAGCTTGCTGTTATTAGAGGAATACCCTTTAGAGGTTGATGTGCTGCCCAGTTTGCTCTTTGACTGAATGCTCTTGAAATTCTTTTTCAGGCGTCATGTGTGACATTAGAAGAGTATCATACTTTAAAAACTCCTGTAGAACACATAGCCATTTTTTTAAATGCAGAAGTAATTTGTGTCGAAGCATGAATTTCCGTTTGCCCCACAGATTAGGTGGAACATTAGAAAAACAAAGAATGATGGCGTAGTTCTTTCCTTCTGCAAAACAGTGACAATGATAACTACAAGGTAATGCTATTTACAGTGTAATTCAGAACTAAGTTTGTTTTAATTAGGTGCACGCTATCTTTGTATGCTTGGGCGCTGTATAATAAAATGCTGAAGGTTCCTTGTAGTGATTGGTTAGTTCAGGAGCCTCATTTGTCCAGTCAGTTTTAGTGATAGCTGGGACACTCCCAGCCACCAAAGGTTTTGAAGACAGATTTGTCCCAACATTGCTTTACCCAAAGATTCTGCTCATGGGAAAGCAGCTGTAAATGGAGATAATCCCCCCAGTAAGAAATGCTACAGCAAAAAGGCACAGTTAAAGCTGGCTGCTCTGCTCAGCTTTGGTTTTGCACTTTGATCAGGATGCATTCTGTTGCTCAAACCCTGTGTCATTGCCAAAGTGCGTCATTTCTTGATCAGATAGCTGATGTCGAAAGCTGTGAAAGTTTGTGCATTATCAGCAGCCAGGTTTAAAAGTTTAGGCGTAAGGGTTTAATGCAAGTAATTTCCCTTTGTATGGGAAGTGGTTATATTCACTTGATTTAAGGGTTATTACAATGGGTAAGAAGTTTGATCATTTTAAGAACACAAACAGTGCATATATGGAAAAGCACACTGAAACACTGATAAAATGAAAAGCAGTTTAATCATGTAAATATGTCATCTTTTAAATTTCTGAAAACCCAGACTTAATTGCTCTGATTAAATTTTTTTGAGATGCTAAATCAAGTGTACTGGCAGTAGGTTGTGTAGAACTACTTGAAATCCATTCAGGATTCTTGTCTACATATTTAGGTGCTGTAAGCAGTCGAACATAGTTGGAAGTACAGAGCAAATGATTTGTTCTTAAACTCTGGCTCTTGTGAAGCTTTTGTTCAAGAATCTCAAAGGTTCTAGATGAGCGGTTCAAGTACAAGTTTTTGGTTGGGCTTGAACCAATATGAATTTGGTCTCAGAGATCAGCAACACACTGATCAGCTGTGCATTGTCTTTCCTGCAGGGTAAGCTCAGAGCGCCGGAAGGAGAAGTCCCGGGATGCAGCACGATGTCGACGGGGCCAAGAGTCGGAGGTGTTTTACGAGCTAGCGCATCAGCTGCCTCTGCCTCACAGCATCAGCTCCAACTTGGACAAGGCATCCATCATGAGGCTGACCATCAGCTACCTGCGAATAAGGAAGCTGCTGAGCTCTGGTCAGTACCTTAATAGTGGAGGGGTTGGTATCTAGTGTATAGTTTGTGCTTTTGGAGTGACTGGTGTTTCTATGAATGTGACTCCTTGAGGTAGGAGGTCTGAGAGCAACCCAGCCAATCTGTGTTTTTTAGGTGAGCCTGGGGAGGAGTCAGAGCTGGACAGCCAGCTGAACATCTTCTACCTGAAAGCCTTGGAAGGATTCCTCATGGTGCTTTCCGAAGATGGCGACATGGTGTACATCTCTGAGAATGTCAGCAAGTGCATGGGTCTCACCCAGGTAAATGCCTGCTCCAGATTTGGCAGCATCCATTTGCTCTGACGATCTTAAGCTTCTGCTGAACCTACCAGCGTGGCCTTCTTTAGAAAATGCTGTGATTCTCCTAAATGGCAACCTGTCTTCGCCTTCCTAGTTTGACCTCACAGGCCACAGCATTTTTGACTTTGCCCACCCCTGCGACCATGAGGAAGTGAGGGAGATCCTTGTACACAGAACAGGTGAGACCTACACTTTGCTGGAGGTCTGCAGCTGCCTCAGCGAGACCAGTCAGTGGTGGTCTCATTCCGTAGTATTTATTGGAGTATGAAGACCTGCATATAATATAATAGTGAGCACAGTTAAGCTTTGGAACTAATACAAGCTAGAACTATTGTACTCTGTCAAGTGCAGGTTTAACTTGTTTTCAAATAGCTAATGAGCTGGTTTCTTTTGGGTAAACCAGACAGTAACAGCATAGGTTAGTCCATTCACTGGATTTTCCAGGATTTCTCCTATCACAGTTGAAATAAATCCAACGACATGCATTAAGTTCCATTACATTTTTCGTTAAGCTAAGAATTTACTACAAATATCTAAGTTTATGCGTAGTGGTGGCTCTCTCCCGCAATGACTACCCTGTCATTGAATGAATGCTGTTCTGTGTGATGACAGCCCTTTGGTTTAATCACTGCTGTTCTGCTCCCTAGGCCCACCCAAGAAAGCCAAGGAACAGAATACAGAACGCAGCTTCTTCCTGCGGATGAAATGCACACTCACCAACAGGGGGCGCACTGTAAACATAAAGTCAGCTGCATGGAAGGTGAGGCCGTCGTTTTTTTAACGCTTGCATCTGCTCACTGAGTGACCCTGTCGATGAAATTCAGAAGGACTCCTAGAGTCCTGTACATCAGAAAAGTGACATGAAGACCAGCAAACTAGCACACTCACTTACAGCTGCTTCCTCTCAATATTTCTATGAAAGTGCTGAAAAGAGGAAGAGAATTTCTTTAGAAAATACAAGTGAATTCCTGAAAAGGTTCCCTTTCTTGCATTTACATTTTAAGGCCTGGTTTGTTGCACCTGTTGCCCTTTGTCGTTAATGCAACCCCTAATGCTGCGCCGGTGCAATCGTGGGTCACCCTCCTGTACCACTCTCCAGGTGCTCCACTGCACGGGACATGTCCGCATGCAGGAGAAGGAGGAGGAGCAGAGTCACTGTGGCTACAAGGAGCCACCCACCCCATACCTGGTGCTCATCTGTGAGCCCATCCCCCATCCCTCCAACATCGAGGTCCCTCTGGACAGCAAGACCTTCCTGAGCCGGCATAACCTGGACATGAAGTTCTCCTACTGTGATGAGAGGTAGGTCTAGGTGTCAGATGGCAATAGCAGTGCCTAGTGGCTGGGTCTGCACTGAAAAGCTAATGAGAAGACACATCCTTCCTTGCACCAACATCAGGCAGTCGTTGGTAGACAGGATGGAACATCACTTCCCACGGACTCATCAATAGTAGTTTCCAGTACTACTGCTGATGGTGACAGTGACTTCTCTCTCATCCTCTCAGAATTACAGAGCTGTTGGGCTATAAACCAGAGGAGCTGCTAAACCGCTCCGTGTACGAGTACTACCACGCCCTTGACTCGGACCACCTCACCAAGTCACACCACACCCGTAAGCATCACTGAGCCCCTGTCTGATTGGTGCTTGGTAGAAGGTGGAGCAAGGTGGGATGCTAACTTAAGCTTTCTCTCTCTGACCCTGTTACAGTGTTTGCCAAGGGACAGGTCACCACTGGCCAGTACCGCATGCTGGCCAAGAAGGGTGGCTTTGTGTGGGTTGACACCCAGGCCACCGTAATCTACAACACCAAGAACTCACAGCCACAGTGCATCGTGTGTGTGAACTACGTGCTCAGGTATCTGCTATGATTCATCGAACCTTCCCCCAGTAAAAATCTTAGCAGTATTGACTAATTCTGATGCGTAAGGGCTATCTTGCAGGGTTGAGCTGACATAGCTTGAGTAGCACCAGGAGAGGCAATGTGCAATTTCGGTGAGGGCCTTTATAAATCCTTAAGGATGAATAATGGCCTGTGACAATTTAGGAGGTATTTTATAGTATCTGTGGTGAGAGCCTCTTTGACTGTGTTCCATTGAGGTCACTGGGTGTGTGTTGTGCTCTCTGCAGTCAGGTAATGGAGAAGGATCTGGTGCTTTCTCTGCGACAGACAGAAGACGAGAAAGTAGAGGAGCCAGAGAGCCCAGAAGCGGACACTGTCAAGCACTTCTTCAGATACAAGGAGACTGACTTCCAGGACAGTCTGTATGAGCAATTGAAGGCTGAACCAGAAAACCTCACCCAGCTGGCACCTGCTGCTGGAGACACCATCATCCAGCTGGACTTCAGCTTACCTGGTTAGCCGCCCTTCTAAGCGTCGTCATGCAGCATAGGATAGGGATCAGAGCCACTGTTTATCGAGCCTCTGAGTTAAAAATGTGCTTTTAGGAGGCTGATCATCTGTTGCCTTCAGGCAGCGCTTATCTGTAGGATCGCTGAAGTTTTCGGCATTTTTTGTGCCATCTTTTGATCTGAGAGTCCTCCTCCTTGCAGAAACCAACCTGCCGGTGTCCACCGAAGTCCCAGTCTACAACGATGTCATGTTGCCTTCCTCCACCAAGACACTGCCTCTATCCCCGCTTTCCCCTAGTGATTCACCCCAGTCCCTGGGGGGCAATCTGGACCCTGCTCTTAGTGAAGGGGTTATGGCAAAACTGGAGCCAAGCTCAGAAGGCTTGTCCTTCTCTGTGCCCTGTGCTCCAGTCACCCCTGAGGTCTTTTCTTCAGGTCTTTGCTCAAGAAACAGCACACCAGAGGTATGTGAATGCAATTTAGCCTTGCACTCAAAGTTTGCTTGCTTTTGGTTGGTGATTCATTGGTGGTATTTTGCTGCTATCGCTCCGAGTTGGTTTTTGGTCAGGCGCTGACTGCTTATTTCTCTGTACTTTCCCACAGCCTGCCAGCCCACTAGACTACTCCTTCCCAGTGGACTCTGACATTGACGTGGAATTCAAGCTCAACCTGGTGGAGAAGCTGTTTGCCAAAGACCCCCAGGCTAACACCCCTTGTATTACAGAGGTACCTCCCATTACCTATATCAGCAATGCGCAGCTTTCAGAACTCATTAACTGGTGACTGATTTCTAGTGATGGGACAAATGAAGTTTCAGAAGATGGGGTGGGTGGGAGTATTTCGAACTTGTGGCTCGGTTGTTCCTGGGGTGAGGTGATGTTTGGCCCCAAGCTCTTCTTTGTTACTTTGCACCCACTTGGTAATTAAGAACATAAAGTGTGGAGAGAGGTACTGAGAGAAACAGTACTCGATTCTGGCACTCCTGTTTCCTTTTGTGAGCGGGAATGTCTGTCCTTGCTGCTTGTTCCAGGTTTTAAAATAAGCTCTAGTTTTATCATCCAGTCTCTGTGTCATGTGGACCTGTCTGCCACCCCAGGTGAAGTGAATTAGATATTTGTTTTGCTTTCTCAGTCCATGGAGGACTTGGACCTGGATATGTTGGCCCCCTACATCCCCATGGACGACGACTTCCAGTTGCACATGCTGCCCCCAGCTGAGCCCCTGCTTTCGCCACCGCAGGATCTGGCTGACATGAGTGCGCTCTTCCAACCTTACCAACCCGCCGTCAAGCAGGACCCACAGCCTTCCAAACCGCTCCACTTGCCGTTAGCGGAGGCGTGCAGCACACCCCCCTCCCTCATGAGCACGGGCAGCAGCCAGGAACCGTCTCCCCTGCCGGCCCCCTTGAAGCTGAGCAAGACCCTGCGTGATGCCAGTCCGCTCAGCAAGAGGTGAGAACCTGGGACTGTCTTATATTGAGCTATTGATGTACCAATTCCAGCACTGGATCCAGAGTAGGTCTGTCTGAAGCACGGACAGTGGGCTCATCTTAATAACACCGTCCCTCTTTGCTGTTAGGCAAGCCATATAACTTGTTTAGCCTTCAAAGCTCTGAGTGTATAGACATTAATAATGTTAACTATACAGCATCTAAGCCTTGTGTTCTGTCTGACAGCAGTAAGTCCAGTGCTGTGGTCTGAGTATATGTTGTTTTTTTTTTTTTTTGGTCTTCATCTCAATCAGTGTGGCACCAGTGTTGGGTAGAAAGCTTTCCTCCAGGATGCTTGAGCTCCAAAGCAGCCAGCATAAGCGGAAGCTACATGAGGTCACTGCTTTGTCCCAGCCAGTCAGATCGGTAAGGACTTGTTCATCTTGTCTTCTTGACTTTAAATATTCTGCAGAGCTTGATTGCTTATTCTTGTGATCTGTCTTCTCCAGGAAGCAGAGGACCTCGAAGAGCCTGGGAAGAGAGTGCGGGTGCTGGAGACCTCAGAGTGGCTTCCCTTGCACAAGACTGTACTGCTTCTGCCATCAGGTAGGTTACACGTCTGTGAGTCACCTCAGTGCCACCAGCTTAAGAGCTGAGTTTACTGACTGGCCCATCTTTCCCTTTTCCAGACATGGTGAGCCATTTCCTGAGCAGCGGGCTCCCTGAGCTGACGCGCTACGACTGCGAGGTCAATGCCCCTGTCCTGAATCGCCAGCATCTGCTTCAGGGAGAGGAGCTTCTGCGGGCGCTGGACCAAGTCAACTGAGCACCGCTCTGCTGTGCAATACTGAACAATGCAACTCTGTTGCTCCCTTTCTCCACCACCTCCAGCTCCCTTTCCCCCTCCCCTTATTTATATTCCAATATGCAGTTATTTTTTAATTTTTTTTTTAAACTGGCTTGTTGCACCTTATGTGTGTCCCTCCTTGTAAGCTGCCATGGCAACCGCACGGCTGGAGGGAGCTATTACCCTGAGCACTGGGAGAAGACGAGGGGATGCTGGATGTCACTGTCGTCGACATCCACTGTGAGCTTAAAGGATTGTGTTCAGCCCAGAAACACCAGTTATTCATTCTATATTTTCTTAAACCAAAATACCAGCAGTTCATGCAATACATATGAGCATTTTTAAACGCATCTTAGAGGATTATAACGCTCAATTCCTCCTCTTTTTAAATGCTTCAGTAGGAAGTGTATCAGTCTGAATTAATGTGCCATGGTTCACAGGTGTCTGCTAAAAGGATTTATGTGCGCATTCAACACCAGAACATGGAATAGCAGGGATCGTGTTTAACAATATCAACTCGTATGAATTTAAAAAAAAAAAAAAAAAAAAAAAAGAGCAGCAATACATGTAGCTTGGTTCTGTCATGTGAACCTGAAGCAGATTTATAATTTATAAAGATTTTTAAAGATATTTTAATCTTCTGGTCAAACTTGTCATTACTGTACAACATAGTTTCAGTAAGTACAGCTGATAAAGGAGTCTGTCTGATCTGTGGTCTAGAGTGATCGCACTTGACTGCCTTTTTGAATTCTGTTTGATTTGTGATGTAAGCATGGATTTACACATTTAACAATCTCAATACGCTTTTCTCCTGAAGCGCTTCTATACAAAGCTGTCACGTGTTCATCTTGGTTAATTTCACTTTCACTGTCTGTCAGTCACCTTTCCTTCCAACACTAACTGTATTGTTTCATCAGTAAACAAACAAATGCAGACTAGTGTGCTTGGACTTGTCATTTTTCTGCTGTCTGTTCTGATAAGGAAATTGAGAACTGCATAAAAATGAGATACCACTTTAACCAAACCACAGCTCCAGCTCTCAAATGAAATCCGAGCAATTGCAGGTCTGTGTAAGGTAGTGGCTCTCAAACAGCTGGGGGTTATGTGGGTGTGGAGGAGAGGCGTAGGGAAGAGCTTCTCTGCAGATAGGCAGTCCAACAGAGAAAGATAGGAAAGCACTGCTGTATGGCAAGTTGTCTTACATCAGCCATTTAAAAAAAAAAAAAAAAAAAAAAAAAGAAAAACAACTCTCCCATGGCCATTCATGCACAACTTTCTGTAGATGTGACTCATTCACAGTCAGACCCGCCTGCCTCAGCAGGTTTGAACCTGACGTTCCTCCCGCATAAGTGTTCTATTGTTGAAGGTGCCCTATTTTAATTATATAAATAAAATTGAATTAGTGCTTTTAACACAGAGTGCGGTCACGCAGCGCTTTACATAGTACCGGGCCCACAGTCCCCAGAGAGTAAGCCAAAGGCGACAGTGGCAAGGAAAAACTCCCTCAAGAGGAAGAAACCTTG
>JAACJT020000279.1:0-20712 GCA_009936485.2 Gymnarchus niloticus | reverse complement strand
AAAAATAACAGAAACACCGCAAACTGTGGAGGCTGATTCGGAAGGAAGATGTGCACGCGGAACATGCGCATTAACGCATGAATTTTGGGCTGCCTTCAGTATCCATGGCAACCCGGTGTACAAATGCGAACCTTCCGAAAGCGGATCTTCATACCTTCATGTAGAACGCGAATGTGAATGTTCCGCGTGCATGTCCCCATTCCGAATGAGACGTTAATGCGCATGTTCCGCGTGCACGTCTTCTTTCCGAATGTGCATCTTAATAATGGCAGGAATCGCCCCCCATAATTATCAGTCAATTGTTAAGGGTTCCATATGAAACATTTTACCTATGCTCATTTCGATATTGTACTGCACTTTGGTCAATCTTTGTTGTTCTAAATGTACTTAAAAATAAATTAGACTTCCATTACAGTAATTTTGTATTATGGCAAAAAAAAAAAAAAAATCAGTAAAGCAATTGACGCATTTCAAAATCTTAGAAGTCTTAGGAGTCTATTAAATTAAACCACTCCTTTTTAAACTTTTCTAGAAGTGAGATTATACCACTTATAATGTGAGTTTTTAAAAATATATAGTTAAATATATTCCGGTCTACAGTCCCTTAATACCTACTGTAAATATACAGTAATCTAAAAGACTAAAAAACGTAGGCAAATCAATTCAGTTGAACTCTGCCATGATATTTAATGTTATATTATATGGTTTTAAAGCAATTAAAGGGGTCAGTAATGTATGCACCCTTCCAGCCCATACATATGATGTCACACATATCCCAACCGTGTGTTGTGGTGTTGTTAATGAGTGACATGGCGGGGAGGCACCTGATGCCATCACAGGCACTGACTCAGAGGTGGTGTCTTTCATACTCAAAGCCAAAAATATTAGAACTATGTTTTAGATAAGTCACACATCACAAACTGGTGTGTTACGGTATTATCAATGGGTCACTTTGGTGTTCCATGGAAGGTAGTGTGTCTTTGATTGTCGGGGTCTCCTAGGGAATCCAGAATGCCTTGTGCCCACCTTACCTGTGCCCGACCAATGCTACATACAGCTAAATGTAATGTATCTGACAGGGGTACCATTTGCAGGCACACATATCCTACCAAAAAACCCACCCAAGAAAAATGGCATAATAAAACAGAAACAGCTTTAGTGTGAGGATTGGTGCATTAATCCAGCACTGCTACCTCTCCCTACCTCCAGTAGAGGGGGGAGAAGAAAAAAAAAAAAAAAAAAAAAACACTATTTTGTACCCCAACCTTATGTCAGCTCTGTGGCATTAACAAAGTACCATCAGGACCACTAAAGTGGAAGCTTCCAGCTGCCACCCACCCAGTTTAGGACAGTCATATGACCAGCTCTAATTATGTAAACAGTCCCACTAAACAGCTCGAATCTGACATCTCCTTCCACAAGCTGTAAGTTCAGTTTTATGCTGAACTTTCACTATGATGAAAACATTTATATATTTACTAGGCACCACATAAATAACATGTGCTGTACTGAAGATGGCCAGTTTCAATTTAAAGTTTAACTATCACACCACTTCAGAATGAGAGAACTAGTTCTGCCAATCCAGACAAAAAAAAAAAAAAAACTACTACAGTCAATTCTATCATTTGCTAAACTGTGGAAAGAACACCTCTACAAAATAGTAAAATGCTCAGAAACCACCAACTATCCTTTATTAACTGGCATAAGAAATTTACAAATCACTCAAACATTTCTAGTAAACACTTTGGATCACAGACCGCACCACTGTGATGTACCAACATCTGTCACAAGATCTTATCCTGTACAGGATCAAGGTGAGCCTGGAGCCAATCCCAGGACACATAGGGAACATGACATTATACACCCTGGATAGGATGCCAGTCCCCAACATATTATACATTACTTTAAAATAAGTGGCTTCACAGGATAACAAGAACACAATTCCATTAAGGTTTAAACAAAGCCAGATTGTCTGTTCGATAATACAGCTAGTATGAGAGTTACAATCTCACTCAAACCCTCCAAGGAAAAACACACAAAAGTCTCCAATAAAGAGACAAGGCAACATCAATTGAACAGACTTGCATTGACATTGCATTTTAAAACTCCGGTACTTCGTACTCAAAGTTCAAAGCACATACAGTAACAAATGTCTTTAAAAGTTATGCAAAATGTTTATGTTCTCAGTATACTAAGGTAGTGGGGGGGGGGGGAGTCATAATTTGGTATTGCTAAAAAACATTGTATATAATCATTATTTGGCAGCTGCAACTTATACAACCAAGCCAAATTAACATTTGGAATAAAATTGATAATTACAAATGGGAAAATCAATATATCTTAAGCTGAAACAAAACATACCAATAACATCCAGAGCAAATACATCTGTCCATTCTTCAGAGGCCTTTCTATAATTATCTAAATCCATGTATAGAAATATCATAGTCTTCCTTAGTCTACAACATCAGGTAACCACACTGTAAGTTTAATAAAACAGTTAATTTGCTCTGGGAAACCCCTTTGGAAGTCAGTGCATTATTCTGGTTTAAGAAGAATAGAAACCAAATGGTGCAACCAAACTTTTCCACTGTATCAAGTCAAGCTTCGAGGCCTGTAAACTCCAAAACGTCACAGCTCATGTAATTCACAACCTCTGAGGAGGAAGAGAAGTCGTAGTTTAGATCTCATGTTGCCTTCTGGGCTCGCTCTTCAACATATAACTGCATCTGCAGCAGATGGGGGGGGGGGGAGATAACTCACTTTACACAAAAATACATGACAGTACAGCAAACAGAAGCAAAGCAGAGTGTTATTGATGAAATGCAATAACTAGATACAACGGAGTACATATGCTTATGGAAATACAAGCGTCATTTACCACAATCAAGACTTACTTTCACTATGTCAGATGTTATTGTTTTTAGAGGTATGAGTCTGGGCTCACGCATGAGTACCTCCTGCTCATCTGCAACTATCCAGGGGAAATCCTGCAAAAGGATTAGTGGTGGAACCATTCAGCAAACTTTACAGCACTGCTCTGACACTGAAGATTGTAAATGTGCAAGTAACTGGGGGAAAAAAAAAATTATATAAATAAAATAATCTGACCTTGATGACCTGAATCTTCTCCATATTGCGCGTGGCAGCCTCCCTTGTGTATACAAGCACTGTAAACGTACATCCTGCCAGAGGGTGGGCATGTGGAATCACATAACCACAATACAGCACAAACACAGGAGGAGAGAGCAATTGAGCCAGCATTCATCCATTTATGGCAGCGGAATTTTATTCTTATGGAATGAAGTGGCATAGAGGAACAAAAGCAAGTTGGTGAAGGGCTTTAATTAAATCGCTAAATTGAATTCCTTCAGTAGAAATATATAGCTGGCGAGAGTGTACAACCAAGGATAAACAATTCCACTTGCATATATATACCTGCTTCTCCTGTACACTAAAACTGTAGGCCAGCGTTTGAACTTCTGGTATTTCATGTGAAGGCTCCTACCTGGGGGGTTGTTGTCCAAGACGGCGTCACACACACTGATTTTGAGGATCACAGCTCTTAGTAACTGCTCCACATGGGAGAGCAACGTATCAGAGCTGCCAAAGCAAGGACAGCAGAGTCCATTAATGCTTGTGTACGTCTTGAACCACAACAAAAATGGCAGGTGATCACTGCTGCCTCACCAAGGCACTGTGGGCTCTATCAAATCCAGTAACTTTTAGAATTTAAGGAATACAGTCAAAACAATGAGGGCAATCTACAAAAAAAATTTCTTACCACCTGCTACCACAGTTAAGTTGTGCAAGATATCATATAATTTTGGGAAGATTATAAAAACAGAACACAAGCGACTTTTCAGCTTCTTGAATTTCAAAGAAAAGTTCATAGGTTACTCACCTGATGGAAAGCAGAGGAGGCTGTGAAATTTCAAACACAAACCTCTCCACTGGATGGTGCTCTTTATCCATGATGACAACTACTACTTTCTCTGCGTCATTCTGTGGCAGCCAAAAAAAAAAAGGAGAAAGGGAGCTCAAAGCTTGAAAGCATCAAATTCCCCAAAAGTCCACCTGCAGCCTTCTTGCATGTCATGTTCAAATGCCAAACTCCTGCAGCATGGCACCAGCTGGTCCCATCTTACCTTCTCAATGAGAGGCTTTACACAGTGCAGTGTGTCCTGGATGTACTGGTTCAATTCAGGGTGGCATGACATCTGAAACAGAAGCACTTCTTTACAGTAGCTGTCCCTTCCCTCAACAACACAAATGAAATGTCAAATAGGGGGTTCTAAAGCTTTTAAAGCACTATACTAACACAGCATGAATGGTCCACTACCATTTGAATAAAGTTTCTGTATATAGGCAGAAGGAAACAGAGAAATTCTGTTACTCCCAAAATATTCAGTTTTTATCTAGGAAACTGTTTCATTATTGACAGCTGGGAATGGAAACAATATACATTTAAATTTTAGCATCCCAAGGCTACCATTTTGTGAAAATGGTAATATTAAATTCTGACAAGACTAAAAGCATAGCCTGACAATGATAGAAAACAATACGATGATATTTTAAGTAAAATCCTGAAGGTATTTCAGTTTTAATAAGGAATCTGTAGTAGACATGACTTTCAATCCTAACCAAAAACAAAATCTGAAATTATGAAGACATGTTGTGGATGACATAAATGAGCTTAGACAATTAAGACAACTTATCCTCATAATTTAAGGACCATATATGCCAGTATTTTAGAATCTAGTTATAAAGCCAGGTGTACACTTCAGCACAAAACATTGACCCAAAAATCAGAAATTCAAACACTATTTTATTACACGTCGCCACTATGGCATAGTCAACTGTACCGCAAGACGCCTTTAATGATTTTTAAACTGAAAATAGCGAGATCATTTAAGCCAGGCTGAAGAAGACCGAGTAACATAACTAAAGTGTTTAGTATGCCCGAATCAGGATGTCTTACCTGGACAGGTACGTTATATTTCTTCCTCTTTTGAAATATTCCGGATGGATAGACCTCCCTAACATATAGAATGAGGTGAATGGCCACCTCCAGAAACTCACACAGGATATCAGCAACCACTAAAGAAATACAAACGTACCGTTAGATACTATGACCCCATGAACGATAAACAATACCAGGTGGAATATTTAAAAAACGTAATACCTTGTCCAAAGTTCAAATCCTGTCTGGTTAGGGTCGTCATGTTATATAATCCTGAAATTACAAAACACAACACTTCCATTTCCGAACCAGCTACCGTCCCATTCAAGGTAACATGATATCTTTAGACAGATACAGTCTCCTAACATCGACGACATAAACTTACTGTAAAATAGTCACTATCAAGAGCGGAAACCTTACCGGTTTCTTTAAGGATATTTTGCAGCAGACACGACAGACTGCATACCCAAAATTTAAAAATGAACAGCTTAGAGATTCCCGAGCATGCAAACTATTAAAAAAAAAATTTAAAAAAAAAACCCCGACGACTGGGAGCCGCGAAGATGTTCACATTTTGCTATAACCTAAAACTATGCCCAGTCGACCATTCACCGCTCGAGCCTTAAAGAAGTTAATTGGACAACCACTAACCCTCTAGTTACTTCCGCTCCCGTCACGTAATGATGACGTTTCAGCGCGGCTGCAACCGTTTTCTAATTGGTTGATTTACGTTGACCGACACATCTACGATACAACTTGGTGCAACTGCAGTAATCATTTTGACAAACGGTATATTCTCCAAATTAAACTTCAGGATGTGTTTCGGTTATATTTCACTAATTTACTACTTTCTCTTGTGATAAATATGGTTTCTTTAATCTGACTGCTATGAAGTTTCATGACTTTGACCAGACTAGGACCTTGATCAGATTTAATTTATTGTAACTAGTTTAATTGAATTTTGGATGATAATTTCAAGTTTTCTGCAATGTACCATGTTAGATCTGGGCAACCACACGAAACGAATGGGTCAGACTGATGCAGGATTCAAAATGTGGGTGCATACATACACATACCCTTACAGAGCTATAGAAGCCCCCATATCGCCTTCGAGCATGTGATGGTATACCCTAACTATGGTGGGAATCACACCTTTCAGACAAAGCAGTATCCTTTTGTAATCAGAACATCGGTCACCTGGGATACGACTGAAACATGCTTCAGTGCTATGTGGATATTTTCTCGCAGCTCTTATCTATAAACTGGGGGTGCTTGGGAAATTGCATAAATTTCATCCTGTAGCAGCACAATGAGCAAATGGCTTACTGTGTACAAATTAAAATGATCACATATTTGATCATGACTTTGGTAGAAAAAGAAGTGTTTGAAATTGAGGATAACACTATGTGATCCAGACCATGAAGAAACTGATGAGGAAGATTCAGCAGATGAAGAGGATCCTGCTGATAAGGAATGCATTGTGTTTTTTACTCCCTCCTGAGAGACAAGGCATGGCATCATCTGAGCGTCTTTATGCAAAATGGTGGTTAGATAACACAGTAGACATCTCTGCCGGAACCAGGGGACGTCCTACAAGAGGAGGTTCTTCTTGGGAGAGTTAAGAAGAGCTATTGTGATTCCATTTATTCAAGGGTGCCAGAACCTTTCCTGCTTTCCTGCCTCTGTCAGTTTGGTCAGGAACATACAGGAAGTTCTATCTTTGCCGCAACTGCTTCTGACAATAGGATAAAGAAAAGGAAAGTAAGCCAGCACTGTGCCCTCAGGAAAAAATACTATCATAGCTACAAATATAGCAAATGGCAAGGCACATACTATCATTACCCATAAATGAACACACATATACATCCAAATGAGACTGTTCATTCAATTATGACCTCAGTGAGTTTATAATTTATTTTAAAAATAAGTGGCTATTTGTATATAATTATTTTGCTCTGTCTTGTCTTTGTAAACAAATCATATAATCATTTTCGACACAGCAGATTACTTGACATCATTGAAAAAATAGTATCTTGGCTAAACTTTGATACATACCAGTATTATAATTAACATGTTTTACGTTGATCTTTGTTTTAGTCTAAATAGCACATACATTGTGCAAATTTCACTAAAATATTAGTAGTATATACAGTATAGTATGATATATACTATACTAAAGGTTAAAGAAAGTAAATTGAAACATTGTGATAATGACTAGGAATGAAGAAGGCTAAAAGATATTACAGCTTATGTGCTTGTTTTTAGTGAATTACCACCTTTTAATGCAAAATAGACATCCAACCATTTTCCAAGCTGCTTAATCCTATTCAGTGTTGTGGGGGGGCCTGGAGCCTTTCACAGGGAGCCTAGAGCACAAGACAAGGGATACTCTGGATGTGGTGCCAGCCCATCACAAGACACACATGTATTCACACACTTTGGAAAATTTAGACATGCTGATCAGCCTTTGGGCTACAGGAGGAAACCAGCCAAGCACAGGGAGAACATGCAAACTCCACATACACAGAGCTGAGATTCAAACCCCCAACCCTGGAGGTGTGAGGGACCATGCCCCCTGTAAAATGGACAATCCAGACAACTAATCAGATTAACAAACTCAAAGGTCCAGTGCGTTAGCATTAAAGCTTTTCCAAATAATAATTCAAATAAATACATTTAAAAGTCATATCATGCAGTTTATGTTTTTACAGCTAACAAGTAAATAATGTTCCCAGGCTATGACTTTAGCAAAATGGTGATTTTTTTGCACAACTTAGACTTAAGATAACAGTTTGTAGAATATACTGAAACTTGGAAACTGGTCCAGTAAAAAAAATCACGTAATTTAATTGTAATCATGCAGGTATGGAGAAAGAAGCTACGCTCCAACCAAGAGTGTGATTGATTACCTGATAGCCTCAATGGATATAATTAAATCTGAAAAACTAGCTGGCCATAGCTTCCTTGAAATTTCCATGAAGAACACAATATCTTACAAATAATTGCAGGATGCTAAGTGTTTTCCTGCTAAAAAGAACACAACACCACAAAACAGTGTGTCTCTCAGCAATATGAATCCATGTATAGAGCTGCATTTGTACCTTCCATCTCCAAAATACACGGCAACTGACTTCTTGGGGCTCACAGCCTGTGTACGTATGTTATATCATTTATTAGGTCATCTATCCCAACAACATGTGTGAACACACAGAGCTTCACAGGTGATTGAGCTTCCTTACAAAACACTTTACTAGAAATTATTTTTATTGATGCTGTGCTATCCGTTACCTGTCATGTTCTCAGCCAACATGCCACACCATGACACCATACCACACCACCAGATTAGCACACCAGTACCCAGTTTTCACCGTTCTTTAAAATGCATTGCGAGACATTTTTTTAAAAAGGGACGCTGATTTTGAAGTGTGGGAGCAGTTCTTATTGAAAGTCAAACCTTGTCTTCCCAGTGAGGCACGGGACAGCTTAGAGGCCCCCTTCATTCTACCCGAGTTAACCAAGGTACTTGGCAAAATGAACCGGCGCAAAGTACCTGGCCTTGATGGGCTCCCTGAGCAGTTTTGTTCCACGTTTTGGGATGTCCTCGGTCTGGAGATACTAGAGGTAGCTGAGGATCTGCAGCATCAGAGCATGCTCACTAGGAGCTTGAGGTCCAGGGTTCTCTCTTTGTTGCACGAGAAAGGCGATTGTGCCGACCTTGGCAACTGGAGGCCCCTGACCATGCTCTACGTAGATGCTAAGATCATCGCAAGACCCTGACGGAACTCCTGAAGAAAACCATGGCTCAACCTGGTCCACTGTGATCAGACTTGCGAGGTCCCGGGATAGTCTATGACTTGGAATTTACATCTTATCCGAGATGCAATCGCCTGGGTAGAGGACAGGAACATGCCCCTCGCATTAGTTGGTCTGGACCAGCAGAAAGCGTTTGACTGAGTTGATCAGAACTTCCTGTTTAGGGTTTTAGGCAGGCTAGGTTTTGGGCCTAAATTCTTGGGATGGGTACATATGTTGTACAACGAGGTCAGTAGGCATGTGTCCGTCAACGGCTCCCTCAGTGAGTTGGTTCCCCAGTTGAGTGGAGTGAGGCAGGGGTGTCCTCTCTCTCCCCTCCTCTACGTGCTGTATATAGAGCCACAGCCGAGTGCCATCCGTGCCCACCCAGGTATCGATGGCCTGCTCCTACCAGGGAGCTGAGGTCAGATGGTTAAGCTGGCCCAGAACACAGACAACACCACATTGTTTGTGTGCTTGGACCAGTCACTCGGTCATGCCTTGAGCTTGGTCCAGGAGTTCGGTTTGGCTTGCGGGGCATGTCTAGAACATACAACGATTGGCAGAGGAAATTGCATGTGTTCTTTCCACAAACTGTTGAAATAAATCGTACAGCTGAAATATAGGATCGTCATTTCATGTGTTTTTCAACGTTAACAGCCTGTCTGGCTTATATAACAAATATACTGAAATAATGTATATATTTCACTACTTTCTATAAAAAAATCCACATTATATAGTAGAGAGATGTGGATACCAAGGAGGGTACAATGCATTTAGTACGTCGTGTCCTTCATCAGACTATAGGTTATTGGATGGTCAAACCAGCCACTCATTTCCCAAAGAACAGGGAAAAAGACACTTAAGAAAGAAGGAAGCAGTAGCTGTTGAAGTAGTGAATAGGGAGACAAGTGGAGAACCGGGACGAATCCCAATCTGTCCAAGGAGGCATTCATTCTCTCCACAAGAGGGAGCTGTCGATTAACATAACAGATGTTGATAAAATGGCATGTAGTGTTATGAAACAGATTCTTTTTGAGGTACTTTGATAACCGGATAATGTGATAATTATTTTTCCTGTCTGTTTTTTCAAAAGTTATCAGACTTGCTACAATACGGTTCAAAATAAGAAAGTATGAATAAGAAATGTATGCAAAGAAAGAAAATGCGTGCATGCAAAGAAAATGTTTAAGGTAATTTATCTAGACAGTAACTGCATATTTGCTCAGAAAAAAGACACTTTAACATTAGGATACATACAGACAATCAGTAACACACTAAAAGCTAACAAAAATTTCTGATGTTCTCCAAAATGTTATTGATATTTGGTCGGATGGCGATTAGGAAACAGCTGTGAGTTTCTATGTATTTGTTAAATTTCACCACCAAATCACTAATCGGCTTAATTAGTTAATTAACTTTATGAGGTACTGGTTAGCCAAACCAGGTATACTCAGTTAAGTTTAACAAATACATAGGTATATTGGATCATAACTGTAATTCTGAGGTGACTTGAGAAGTTTTGAAGTATGTAAATAGACAGATTTTGACACAGATAGAGTAATAGTTTTACACCAACATAAACATAATTGAAACCCAATTTTCGTTCCGTACCTAAGAATTTAGCACATTATGGGTATCACTGTGTTCTAAAATTTTGCCTATATTATATTGCATCAGTTGTTTGAAATAACTTGACTCATTCCCATAGCTCCAGAAGCCTTTTGAATTCCATATTTCCTCCATAATGGCTTAGCAAACACATCAGGCTTCCTGCAAATGTCAGCATGCACTTCCTGCCCATAACTTGTGAAGCTCCATTAGCTACTTGTACTCCTCGTGTCAGTTTTTGTTTTTGCCCGTCAGAATTCGCCAGAATTTTGGAACAACCTTGACTGACCAACTTATAAAAAGGGAGAAAACTTGGCTTGCTCCTTGTGTGATCAAGTAGCACATATAGGAGCCCACCCTGGCATAATGCACACGGCCATCAGACTAGCATTTAGTTGTAGACCAGTTCAATTGTTAAAGACTACAAAGTATGTTGCAAGAGAGGGGCTACAGTGGTCAAGTTATGACTCATTGATAGTAAGTTGATTGATATGAAAATATTTCACAATGGTTGCCTAGATCACAGAACATATCCGTTATTGGTCCATGGTTCCAAGCTCCCTCAGACAGATCTTGTACTATGTCACTTGACTTTAAGTTAGGTGTCCATTGGTCCTGAGGCAGCACCTGGATCATGGCATCCACCTTTTCTTTAGGCGAGTATTTGTACAGTCCTAAAATGTAACATGAATGTGCTAATCTGTGTCCACAGCTTGAGCCCTGAGATGGAGCCAGGGCCACATCACATGACTCTGCATTCCCTGTGTTAAAACTCTGACCCTGAAACACAACCCAGGGTCATTTCAAAGTCTCAGCTAAGTTGTGCCTATGGTCCAGCATTATAGATTGTCCTTGTTTAAAATTTCTGTGAATCTTTAATTAAAAAAAAAAAAAAAAAAAAAAAGCTTTAAAATTTTTCAGTTAGCGTTTGGGCTTTTTTGCGCATTTTTGTGCGTCTCGGTATTGCCAACTTATGTCTTGGCACACTCAGAAAAAAATAAATTACATATGAGACTCGATTCTGAGTCCGGTCTCTACGTGTGACTTAATGTTTGTATTGGGGCTTATTATACTGTATATTTAAAACAGTTCATGTCCGTCCACAGCCGACGATTAAGCGATATTGCAGGAATCCGGCATGAGCATCACGGGGCGGTCCTTCTGCGTGCCTCGCCCACAGTCACAGTGTCACTCCTTATTGCCCTGCGAACTGTCACAGCTGGTTTACAGCATGGAGTGCTGAAACCGGTTCACATGGGACGGCTGCTGTAAAGCCTGCGTTGACGACCTACCTGATGACAAAATAAACATATCACTCACACAGACAAAACATATATATACAGGAAAACATACAGCCCGGCTGATTTGCACGCTCCCAGATGCGAAACATACTATTCAAACCACGCAGACAGATAGCTAATGGTACGCCTCTTCTGCAAATGTAAGTGAGCGTCGGGAGCTTGAGCAGCCATTTACACATTTGACAGGCAGGGCATCACCGAGGAGCGTCACCTTCGCCAACTAGTATATCGCAGTGACAGGCTACAGGCAAGCAGCTCGGACATGTCGGACTCTGCGGCAGACGCCAAGTTGGAAGTGAAGCAGGCCAGCAAAGAAGTGAAGGAGAGCGAGAACGTCGCGGAGAAATACTCGGCAATGACGGTGGGCAAGAACAGCGAGGCGAACGTGGGTGACCTGTCGTCCGCCTTCAGCGTGGTCACCGCGCACAAGCCTGTCAAGAAGGTAAGGCGACATCTGTGACAGCTCGGAATCAGCCTTGGCGGAGAGAGGGGCGATGGAACCTTTTCTGCTTAATGCATTCTGTGATGATCAAACCTACGGCTCCACGAAAGACAAGCGTATAGCCGATATTTCCCGTTATGATGCGTTTTACTGAGGATCTTCAGCGAGATCGCAAACTTTCTAATGTCTTCGCTGAGAAAGTCAAGGTTAAAAGCTCATATGCCTCCCAACTTTCATTTTTCCAGCTTAATTTGCATAGCTAATTGGCGCCTTGTCCTGGGTTCACCTAAATACCAAAGCTCTAGAATTTCATTGCCGTTAACACATTAATGTCAAAGAGAGAAACAGGTGCCAAAAAGCTGAGACTACGCTTTTAACTGTAAAAATATGTTTAAAGTTGTGTCTAACTGTTTTACGATTTTATTACTATATATTTTTTCTAATTTATTTACAGTTACGTGAAACTAATGAACCATATAAAAAAATTACATTGGTCTTGCTTCAACATTATTTCGGTTGTGCTCTGCATAAAGGATACATTTCTATTTGGTATGACCCAGTTTCCTTAAATATGACATAGTGGGACTGAGGCAAGCAGTGTTATATTCCTTGGAGAGTTCCTCTTAATAATAACCTTTATTAACTACCCGGAAATTGGATATGGTCATAGGCTATATAGTGCTGAACATTCCATCCCTGCCCATCAGGACTGCAGACTCAATGTTATCTCATTCTGTTTTGTTTTCAATCTCCTGTTTTTTATACCCTCCCTCTCCATATCATCACTGAATGGTTTCTGTATTGTTTTCCTGTTTTGATTGTGTGTATCTGTCTGTTATGGTAGCAGTCAGAGTGGGCCAGTCTGCTTTGTGTTCATTGTAATAATGGCTTTTGTTGAGTTGTTAATGATAGCCTGTTGGTAGTAGCCACTCCCCTTCTCTACCTCTCATTGGTAATCACGTACTGGTTAAAATACCACTTAAATGCTACATCACAAAAGACGATCAAATTACATGGTCAAACTTCATTCACGACACTTTGGTAATAAGAAAATCAAATGCGAGTTTAATTATTGTTTGGCTTCATGTAAGGTGCTTTCATTTGGGGTGAGAGACCAGGGTCACATGCCCCCTTCGATACCCATCCTGAAAGTCTGGTTTGGTAACCACGGTGCCTCCTGGCATTTGTCCGCATTCCCCGGGCCTGGTAACAGCATGCTCTTTAGAGAGAAGCGCACGGTACCACCTCAGCCTGTTCTACATGGAAAAGGAGCCAACTGATACCATCTGGGCCTGCTGTGTTTCCCTTCGGTCCGGCACCAGATGGCTGGTGCGCTGTGGTGCGCCATGGTAGGCCGCTTTCCTCACCAAATCACGGTCCTCTTGTCTTCCTTTATATGTACACATTGTATACACCGGGTGCTTATATTCAAACCAGCTTAGCTCCCGTCTTTTCCCTAAGTAGATTCTGAATTGGGTATCAAGGTGGTGCAGTACATAGAGAGGTTGTCTCACCCCTCTGAGGCTGAGGAAGTTTAGATGTTTTCTAATGAGAACATAATAATGTACGTACAGATGTATCTGTGGGGTTTCCATGTTCTCCCAAGCTGTATGGGTTTCCTCTGCTTTCTTCTTACAGTCCAGACAGGAATTTAGGCAAACTGTAGTCTCTAAAATGCTCAAAGTGTGTGATTGTGTGTCTGTATGCCCAATGAAGGACTGGCATCCTGTCTATGGTGTACTTTTGCCTCGTGCCCCATTTCCTGGCTGATATAGCCCCCCCAAAAAAAGTCCTGTACTGGATAAGTGGTTGGAGGGTGGATAGATGGAATTTTCACATGGTTTCTTCTGTGTTTTTTTACCAGTCCAATTCCATTGCTGTTTTGGCCAGTCATAGGAAGCATGGTTACGGTTCTGGGGTGTCTTTATGCAGGGCCCACATCCCCCTTCAGCATGGTAGACCATGGCATCATGTTCACATGTTCAGCTGATCTGAGCATGCCCAATGCTCCTCAAGCGAGGAGGCATTTCAGCTGTGGGTAAAGAAAAGCGGGGAAAAGCACAAACACCGAAACCAAAGAACTCTTTTAACAATGTAAACGAAGGAAAAACGATTGGCAGCTAATGTGGTACCCGACCATGGCACTCTCTTACTGAGCAGCAGGAAACAACGTTACACTCATGAGGCCAGTGCATAAATGCCTATTACGACATACACTGAGGTTGGAGTTAAGAGAAAGCTGTTACAAAAGAATGGGTGGCACTATGGATAGCAGTGTTGGCTCTCTCTAGGGTGGCGATCTGAGTCTTATGTCTAATCTTTTTGTGAAGTTTCCCCCCTTCATACAAAGATGTGTTTTTTTGGCTAATTGGAATTTTGTGTGGGTGTGCATGTTTCTGTGTGTGCTCTTGCATGTGCCCTGTAATGAACTGGCGTCCAGTGCAGGGTGTATACTTGCCTTGCCCTTTTTACTGCCTGTGATACACTGCAGACCTCCCTGTGATACACTGCAGACCTCCCTGGGATACACTGCAGACCTCCCTGTAACCCTGAGCAGGATTAGCATTTAAAAGAAGGATGTTACAAAGATATGGAGCCCATGGAAAATCACCATATTAAAAATGCTGGTATACGTATTCATACACAAGCCATAAAGCTGAAAAAGATAGCAATTACAGGAGATAAAAGGTCATGACCATAAATACACTCTCCTGATAGACCGCCAGGGTCAGCTAGCAGCTTGTGCCTCCTCCTCAGATATCGAGTGCCTGCGCACAGGAAAGAGATACTCAAATACCCAAGACGTCACAGCAAGGCCACACATGCACAGGTCTGCACTCAGTCCTGCAGGAACAACGCCTTCGACCTCGGTGACTCATCAATGCTGATAATGACAGAGATCGTCAGCAGCACACCCACTGAGGACATGGGACACACATGAATGGTCACTTAAGCCGCCAAAGCGAAAAATATGGACCTTAAAATGTTTCTTGGCAGCAAATATTTCTAAGCAGTGGAAGCAGGGGCTGCCACATTCTGTTACAGATTTTCTTTAAAGTCAAACGCCAGCCCCAGTCTGTTATTAATGTTAATAAATAAAACGCTACTTGTGTTGAGATGCCACCATGCTCCTTGCAATGGAAGCACCAGCGCTAGCTTAACTGTCAACAGCAATACCACTGTATGAGCCCTCAGTCGTCATGAAGTGGTTTCGCAATTCGTTTTTAGAGGCCTGTTAGCTGCTTCAATAGGCATGGGATTAACGGCCACCTAGTTAAGCCAAAAACTAAATTGCTGCATGCATTACATTTATAATCGGCATTAGAATGCGGAAGAGACAGCTAAACGTTATTTGGGGCATGCTGGCGTGATCTGAAAAGCTAAACGATGGAAATGTACTGAAGCTTTAACGTGCAGCTTTTGACTTTGTTGATGTTTAGTGTATTAGTGGATGTTTCATCAGTCTGTTATCTATAAACATTTATCCTGAACAGGGTCACACAAGGCACAAGGCAAGGAACTCAGTGTCCATTACAGGGCACGTATTTCCACACACATCCGCACAGTTAGAACAATTTAGGGAATCCTGTACGGTATACTTTTAGACTGCGCAAGAAAACCAGAGTACCTGGAGGAATGGCTTCCATTTATTTATAGATGATAAACTGAACACAGCTGTTTTTACACTGGCTTTTATTTGTGTGTAGTTAGAGCAGTTTTAAGACTGCATCGTGAGGTTAATCTGAATTTAGTCAGATTCCAGTATAGTGTAATTACTACTCAGCCAGTCAAAATAAATAGCTTTAGGCTCCAGTGGCTGGAATTATCACATATCCTTAAACATCATAAGATTTGGATCACTTTCCATTGGACGTTCTCTTGGTTCCTTATGGGCAGCAATTAACAGCATATATAAATGTTTATCAGTTAAGTAGCGAAATACGATAAGGTGATGTTTTCTCATTGCTTATCGCTAGACCAAGGCCTTCAAGAAACTTGGAAACCTGTAGCCAGCTTTCTTAAACAGTTACTTTGTACAGCCAAAAGTTTAATGCCGTGACTTCTCGTTCCAGCCATAAACACATCACTTTAGTAAAGTTAGATGCTCTTTTAGGAGAATTAATTCCAGCAATTTAATATATTATTTATGGTGTTTAATGTTTCAGCGAGTTAAACACAAGCATTTTTATACACAAGAGCTTTGGCATTTTAGTGTGACATTTTCTGGTGTGTGCATCTGTTTGTTGTTGCCAGTTACTGTTACTTCATTAACTATCATTGTTACTGTTGCTTTTGTGCTATGGGAAAAAAAACTAAATAGGTGCAGAGAATCATTCCTACAAAGACAAATCATTGGATTCTTGGGGCCTCTCACATGGTTCAGGCAGTTACAAGATGGGCCCGATAGTCTCCTCAGGCCCATATCAGGAGATTACAGACTCCAGGGTATGGTTATTGTCACCATAGTACCTGTGCTTAAGCTGCTGAATCAGCACCTTCCAGGGAGAAATTACCTGCAGTATGAGGTTAGCTGAGGTTGAGGTAAACTGCCCCTTCAATGTTCATGTTCATCATCCACGGTTTCACTGTCAGTACTTCCTGGCAGTCTGCTAGTGTGGACACCTGTGCCCAGGACAGAGCCAGCATGAAAGAAGTTGGATGGGGAAGAAACCTGGCACTCACTCATGGCTTCCCTCCTGGCGGAGCCTCCCAACACTCAACCTACAGGCAGCAGATATTCCAGGGAGCCATTCTGGTTCTGAGGGAAAAAATGCTCCTTTATCATCCCTCTGAAAAACAAAATGGGCATGGAGACTGATTTCTGCAAAGTGTCCACACACTTTTTAAATGAAATGTCTTCATGACCTGAAAACAGTTCCAGCTTATAGGCTATTATGACTTGAATTTTGACCCCTCTGTCCTTGGGCAGCATATTCAGTACCAGAAATCATGTACCTAATTGCAGTCGCCTTTGATGAGAGTGATTAATGAGCTTTGATCCTAGTATAGAGGGCCGGACAGCACAAAGCAGTCTTTTGTGAGTAACAGTGTACGGGCAGGGTAGGCAGGTCGCTACTCCTGGAACTTAAGTGCCTTGAAGCTCAAGGTCTTGGTTGCCCAGCAACGCTTTAAGAACAAGGTCTCTTTAAGGACACCATGGGTCTGTGGGTGTATAGATTCCAGCAGGTTCATTGTGGAAGAATGTGTACTGACTCCAAGATTTACTGTAGGGAGAGTAGGGACCCTGAAGAGAGCTATGTTTTGTCTCTGAAGTCGTTTTTTTTACTTTTCTATCAATCCTTCACTTTTGGTTCTAAAGTTCCTTAGATAGGTATTGAAAGAGTCCGTCTGCAGCAACTGAGGGTCATGGGAGCTGACCCACAGTTTGCACGGGCGACTGGCACTGCCACAAAACCCACTTGCTGCAGTAGCGTGGCAATGCAAGTCTGGCCAAAAGGCTTCTCTTAACAAGGGTGCCCAAGAGGTGGAGCGCAGTGAAACAGAGATCATTGCATCTGTCTGGCAGTTCAGACTCGTTTAATTACATGGGGTGACTCTCTGTCCAAACAATGGTTTACAGTCTCGTGAATGAGCACCGTGTGGTCTAAGCTGTTAAAGACTCTCTTTTGCCATATGTCCCTGGATCACTGAAGAGAATCCCAAACTATTTCTTTTCTTACAAAATGTATTACATAACTATGCCTACATGAAGCCCCCCCCCACCAGATTTGTAAACAATCCTTGACCCAGTTGTCACGCTCCCACATCTTAACCTTTTGGTTTATCCTCTGGTTTATGCCTGGAGTCCAGATGTACATAATTTAGCAGACGCAACATCAACAGCACAACATTCTGCTCATGTTCTGTTTGTCCTCATGATTTTATTTCTGTTCCAGCTTCCCTATATATTAGGATAACTAATAATATAGGCAATCTTAGGTACCATCCAGCAGCTTCCTGTCTTGTTCTCTCCACTCTGCTCTTGCCAAATGCTGATCCTTCACTGTCCTCTTCCTTTTTGCATGTTTTCCATGTGTCTCCCAGGTGTCATCCGGATTTTCAATTTGATCACAGCCTGCTTACACGCCAAGCCGAGAGCAGGTAGCTTGTGGATAAGGTGCTAACCAAAGGTTGAAAACATGTGTCAAGAGGGTTCTCTGTTGTTCAACTTTTGAACATGACCCTTTCTTGGAAAAAATCAGATGTTTTAAAAGGATAGGAATTGAAAGGCATTTGGTCATCACATAGACAATGCACCTCACTTTACATAAGATCCTGATGCATCAAAGCAGAAAGTGCAGTGAAAGCAAATAATGACAGGCGGTGATATCACCATGGTAACCAGCATCAACATGCTAACAGTGTATTAATGTGAGGACAAAAGGACCACAAAGAGAAAGTGAGAGGTGTAACTTGCTCTTTTTATTATATGGTCCACATGAATGTTCCAGAATATTCTGTGCATAATACAGTAAGACAAAATGAGGCTTCTATAACACTGACACACATACGCACCTAGCCACAAAGCACATGGCTGTTGTCCCCCATCATTTCAATTTCTGTATAACAACCTCTTGGCAGCTAAAGGTAACTGAAATGACTCTGTTGCATCATCTCATATCCATCTGCCTTCTTTGTAAATCTGGCGAAGTTCCCTAAACTAGCAGAGGGTGATTGACGGAAAGTTAAATGCAGTGCAGCCACAGCATTGAGTTAACGTTGACACAGATATTTTGTTTTTGGGTTGTATTTCTTGATTGTTTTTCTCTGAGTCAGTCATTCAGGACAAAAAACTTGTCTCCCTTTCAAACGACAGCCTTATAAATCCCAAAACCTTGAAGTATCACGTCAGCCTTTGTGGTGGATGTATAACTGCCAGGGATTTACTTTGACACAAGCTTGTTTCACACCAGTTCATCTTGCCAAGCTGCTCGATAGAGAGAATGTGGTAAGACCCAGACAACACACAGTGTTCCTTTAATGCAACTGGAAGAACATCACGCTGGATTCTTACTGGGGTGTGGAAACGGCAGAGTGCAACGTGGGGCCAGGGACAGGGAATGAGGCAAGCTCCACCTCCTGTGAGACGAACCACCTGCTAAGGCAGACTTGAAAGCCTTCTGGAACGTCAGGACTAAGCACATTAAAGTTTCTCAGAGGATTTATTGGGAAAAAAAATGTGCCCCATTTGAGGTTTATGGTTTGTGTTTTTTTTTTTTTGTGTAAAGACAGGGGACATGCAGGCACCTGTCCCTTTCAATACTTCATGAATGAACATAGTGGTTGACTTAGGTAGTGTAATTACGTTTGTCGTTTACGAGAGAGGATTCCACTGCAGAAGCACAAAGTTTATTTCCAAATCACGATCTGAAAAAACCATAATCCCAAAGAGAGGCAGCAGTTTGTGGAGCAGGCAGTGGCAAACTCAGAAAACCAAATCCAAATCATAATCTAATACCCAAAATCCAAACACAGGCAGAATGTCACGGTGTCAATAAGAGTAATGTGGTGAAAATCATCAAATCCATAACACGATACGTACACAGAGCATGTAGAGTAGAGCAGGCAAAAGTCATTCACAGGACCAAGATGGCTGCAAACCAAATGCTCAGTTTGGTGAAACTCACATTACCTCACAAAGAGGTGACAGAAAATAAGAGCTTAACAACACGACCAGTAAAACAAGTTCATCAGTCACAGACGTGGTGATAATCCAGCGAGTCAGATCATGGACAGACTAGGTGTGGCTGAATGCGGGTGTGACAGAAACTCAGTTACCAGCTGTTTCACAGTCATTCAGGAGAAATGTTCTGCCAGTCTGGCATTAGAAACCATAGAATTCTCTGGATTGCGCCACTCTCTAGGATTAGGTAGTACTAGGAGGATACTTTTACCTAAGACTGTACAAAAGAAACAGTAAGGCCTATCTGTATAAGATAGCAGAGTTTAACAAACAGCCAGTGTGTCCCAGCATTTCCATGGCTTTTTTTAATGTTACCAAAGGCTTTCCAGAGTTAGAGGATTGCTTCGAGAATCACTGCCCTTTGATACTGGAGAAGCTGCAAAATGAAGAACCTGAGAAATTCTCGGTTCAGACAAAAGCGTTTTTGAGAAGAAACTATGATAATAAATAATGAGAACAGCAGCAAGGACATTGCAAAGGCAGCAGAGCACGGTCACTACACACTGTTTCCATGCACACGGTTGCTATGGAGATGAAGTGTGAGCAGAACCTGTGACTTCAGGAGTTTGGACATGATGCTGTATTAGAATAAGATAAGCGACCATCTACACCAATAATAACAGCATTCACAGACTCCAGATTCTTATTGTCCCACATGGAGACTCCATATCTCAAATTGTTCCACAACTCCAGCCCAACTGGAGTTTGGCTGTAATTGTCCTGGGTTTGACCAGCTCTGGCCTGACATGGAATAAAGGATCCAGTCACACGAAGCAGGCAGGGGGGAACTTGATCATGGAGATCAAGGACTCTCACATCAACAAGAGAAGGTGAGGGAAGGAACGTTTTTATTACCCATTATTCTGCTCTGCTCATGCATATTCTCTCTCCCCTGTGCTCCCCTCTTATGGGGTGCTTCCCT
>JAACJT020000278.1:0-20726 GCA_009936485.2 Gymnarchus niloticus | reverse complement strand
AGCAGATCTCAGTAGTACTTCAAATGTTAACAGAGCGTGATCTGAGACTGCAGGATTTAGAGGGAGGATAGATACATGAGTATCAAGTCTAAAGTGTGGTTACCTGAGTGAGTAGGGCCTATGACATTCTGGACAACATCAACAGATTCAAACAGAGAGGCAAAGGCCATACTGCAAGGATCAGAGTCATTTTTCATGTGGATATTAAAATCCCCAACAATTACTGCTTTGTCAGTAGTAACAACTAGATCGGTCAGGAAGTCAGAAAACTCTTAGATAAAACTGCTATATGGCCCAGGTGGTCTATAAATTACAACAGGGGTAAGCAACGGTGGGGAGTTACGAGCACATAAGGTGACATTAAGGATCAGGATTTCAAATGTGCTAAATTTGTAACACCTTCTCAGAAACAGAGAGACTAGACTTAAATATAGCAGCAACACCACCACCTCGCCGATTAGGGCGAGGCCTGTGTTTGTAGGTGTACCCAGGAGGGGCAGACTCATTTAGCGCCACATAATCATCTTGTTTAAGCCAAGTTTCCGTCAAGCAGAGCATACTAAGACTTGAGTTGATTAAGATATCATTAAAAAGCAGTGCCTTTGGGGTCAAAGACCTCACATTCCAGAGCCCCAACTTCAGCCTGACCTCACGGGTACAGCAGGAAGAAACTCGTACATACCCAGGGGCACATGTAAACTCCCCACAGAGTGGGCATCTCAACTCTCAGACTTTGTATTGTGTGGCTGTATTCTCCCCACTAATGCTGGATTTACACTGCACAATTTTCCCAATTTCCTCATTGTTAGCTCTGATTGACACAATAGCAAGTCGGCACCAGTCTTTACTAGTCTGCCGATTCTTGGAGAGTCAGAGTTGTTAGCTGGCATCACACAATCCCGACGGTGGTTCCAAAGAGTTATAGACTCGTAGTATTTGAAATGTTTGAATTTCATGACTGGTGTCGAAAGCAAATCTGTTAGAGTCATGTACTGAGCGATCCCCAGCACATCAAATATCTGCACAGATCAGTTAAGTGTAAATTGGACAGTGTTTATGGAATCTTTTAAGATATGATAAGTCAGTAAGTGAGAGGCACGCTAAGCCTCTGTGCCACGTACTATGGATATTTGTCATGGTTGACCCCAGACTGGGGTTCGCAGGTCCAAGAAATCAGGGAGGCAAGGATGCAGGTGTGAGTGTAAAAAGGGTTTCAATAAGAAACAACAAAAAACTAACCACCAGGCTCTGCTCTGAATAAAAGGGATGAAAATACAAGGAACTCAATTGAAAACAAGCCAAGAACAGGGTCAGAACCCAGGGACACAGGTGGAACACGTGAAGGCAATCAGGGCAAAGGTATTTAGACAAACTTAATAGGGAAACGAGAAAACATGATGGGCACACACAAAATCTCGGTCTGTACTCTGGAGGCTCACAGCACCGGAGCTCTGCTGTAGATGTGACCCTCTTATACAGTAATTTAGGTTAAAGATTATTTTCACTGGGAACACATTATTAGAAGGTGAATAAGGACTGTATTGGTGTCTCAAACAACACAGTTAATGAAAACCCTAATTAAAGCTATCCTTAATATAAAAACACTTGGTAAATAAAATATATTTTTACAGGGATTGTTGCTGTTCCATGCAGTCTGAGGTGGTTTATATACTATAGTCATGTTCCTTTCTGCTGATCATACAGGATTTCAGAAAAGGTACGGATTGCTGGCAGTCTGGTCTTCATTCTTCTTCTCTTCATCCTCACTGCTGTATTCGTAAAGGTACCTATGGAGGAGGACCTTTTCTTCTCAGTCACCATGACAACCATCTGGTTCATTAATTGTGAGTTCTACCCCCACCCCCACTCAAACATGCATATGTTGTCATGTTCTATCAGACTGTGTGAGTATAGTTCAGATGGTTCTTTGTGTGTACCCAGCGTTTGGAGCTGTACTACAGGGCAGTCTCTTTGGCCTGGTGGGCCTCCTCCCTCGAAAGTACAGTGCTGTGTTCATGAGCGGTCAGGGATTGGCCGGCACCTTTGCTGCACTGGCTATGCTGTTGGCCATCGCGAGTGAGTACCGCCAGTGTGACAAGGCCATGGGGTAAACAGCTGATCATACATCAACAGCAAAGACCCTGTCAGGTTGTTCTGTTTATTGTTACTGGGCTTATGTACACAGGATCAATAACAAACTGGTCTATTCAGCTAAGAATTGGCCCTGTTGAATTAGTGCTCTTTCATGCTATTGTTAAAATATATAGCCATTATTAAAGATTCCCATCTAAACTAGGCTAAGAAAAGCTTTCGTAAGACTGACATTCACAAACAGAATTTTCAGTTATTCAGAGAGGAAGCACTACAGCAGATCTTTCTCTGTGTTGATCTTCAAATATTAAATACTACAGTAGATGTTTCTCCGTTTTGGTCTCCCTCTATGTGAACAGGCAGGGCAGACAAAGAGACAGCGGCCCTGGGTTACTTCATCACTCCATGTGCGGGGACCCTGCTGACCCTAATCTGTTACCTCGTGCTCCCACGTTTGGTGAGTAAGCCTGTTAAGGACATCTGCAGCTCCTCACTCTTTATTGGCTGATTCTGAAATTGAATACATCTATAATAGCCACACATCTTTCACCACATAATGCTTCCATGCCCAAGATGCTGGGTGGCCTGTCGACCATGGATCCCCAGAGGTTCTTATTTGCCTTGCTGAGGAGTTTTTTTGTTCTTCTCCTCCATTGTATATTGGCCATTTTCCTTTTCCTTTCTTTTCTGAATGTAATTGTCACATCTGCACCAGCGCTTCGAATTCCCAAGGACTGGCCGGGTTTTGGGTTTTACCTGTGTACAGTACCTTGTTTCCTCGTTTAGTTCCGCCTTTGCCCCGATTAGCCTCATGTGTCTCACCTAGTTTCTTTGTTACTTAACCCTAGTTCCCCTCTTGTCTGGGTTTATTGTTTTGTTGTTATTCTCTTTGGTTGTGTTCTGTTCTGTTTGGATTGTCCCTGTAGTCCTTTATAGTCTGTAAGTGGCATTGTCAGTCCTGTTTTTAATCCCAAGTTTGGTTCCAGTTTCCCAGACTGGTAATGCCCTAATCATGTCTGTTTGTCTTGTGTCTAAGGTTCTAGCCTTGTCCACTTTAGATTTTGAGTTCATTCACTTGTGTTCAGGGCAAAGCTCTTCTTTATTAAATCCCTGTTTGCACTTGCACTTGCATCCTCACCATCTTTGGCTCGTGGCCCCGCACCCCCAGACTGCGACGGCCGATAAAAGTAATACCATAATTACGACACACTCCTGTTATAATGCCTTTTATGGTTACCCCAAGACACTTATAAAAAATGAATGAACTTGAATTGAATTAAATTGAACTCTGGGACCTCTGCTGCATGCTTCTTTGTGATTGTTGGTGTCATCCTTTTCCAAAATACCATTAAATCTAAGCCAGGAGAAGTGGCTTGACTGGTGTTTATACATGTTTGGTTTTTTTTAAAGGAGTTTGCCCAGTTCTACTTTAACAAGAGCAAGAACTGTGAGATGGAAGCGGCTGAGGAGCTGCTACTGAAAGGTGAGCCCCGCCCAGGTTTGAGCTGCGTTTTTGTTACCTGAAGCTCAACATTGTTCACTGCATACTGGGAAGCCACCTAGTGCTCTGAAGCCTCTCAGGCTTCTCGCCTTAGTGGAGATGATGGTTTGGTTGTAATTTACAAATGAATGCATGAAGTTACTTTACATCCGTTTCCTGTGGCAACAATGGAGAAATGTGGAGATTTCATAGGGTGTCTTGTGATTTTATCAGAATGACTTCTTTGTCGTAACATGCTACAAGTTGTCTGGTTTAACTTTGCCTCCAGAGCTGTGGCTGCATCACTTAGTTCAGTTCACCATGAAATCATTAAGTAGAAATGAAAAACACACTACCTCCAAATTAGCTTTAGCTCTTAGATAATGCAGGGGAACAGGAAAGTGTACAGTAGGGTAAAGGGACATTCCACAATGCCTGACAGAAGTTGGCCCAGTGGAGGATGGAAAGGTGAATGGCCGTGTCAGGTGCCCCCAGGCCGTTGGGAATGTTGATGCCCATCCTGACCCTGAGGCCAGTACAACAAAGCGTGCCCTGCTCACCCTGGAGCCAAGACAGACCCACCGTGACAAGAAGTCTTCAGTTAGGGATGTATTCAAGAAGGTACCTAAGAGTCAGCATGAATCCATCTTCCAACTGTATATCAAGTACATACTATTGAGGTTGATAGTTGACCAAAATCAATAAATCTTCCCTTTTTCTATTACTTGATTTAGAAATGTAACAGGAGATGTGCATGACTTTGTTGGTGCAGTAATAAGTCATTTTAGAAATGCTGATAGGATCGTGCCATAAAAGGTACACTAATCAGCTGGCCGGATTTAAAGGTGCTCGTTCTTACCTGCCTCATATTCAGGCTCTCTCTCTGTCTGCAGATCTGGGTGATGGCATTTTGTGTGACATTTGTGTTCACGGTCACCTTGTCCGTGTTCCCTGCTGTCACCGTGGATGTGAAGACCAGTTTTAGTGGCAGCTGGGGTAAATCCATACATCTGCGAAAGTCCCACTGAATCCTGTGATGTATCAGACGTAAGGCCTTCAGTCTGACACCCACAGCCTTTTTAACCCCTGGTCTTCCTCTGTCTCAGAATTGTACTTCACGCCAGTGTGCTGCTTCCTCACCTTTAATGTGATGGACTGGCTTGGCCGGACTGTCACCTCTGTCGTCCAGTTGGTGGGTGACCGTCGTTATGGTCATAGATCTAAATAAGACAACTAATTTTGCTCCTGTCAGCTGACCCATAACTCACTCCTCTCCTGCCTCATGCTTCCCTTGCAGCCTCCCAAGGAGAGCCATCTCTTCCCAATCCTGGTAGTCGCACGGGTGGTCTTCATCCCGCTGCTCATGCTCTGTAACGTGCAGAGTCGCACCTACCTGCCAGTCCTCATCTCGCATGATGCCGCTTTCACTGCCATCATGGTGTTCTTCTCCGTGTCCAGTGGATACTGCGCGTGTCTGTCCATGACCTATGCACCACAGTGAGTTCCCTTTATGCTATCCGGCTCTCATCTCAACTTCTACATGGAACAGGAACCGGCTTGGATGAATAAGTCAATGACTTATCATTGCAATGACACTTGGTTACGGTCCAGATAATGTCACCTCTGTTTGCCTCAAAAACACCTGTGTGCACTGATGAGAACAGCACTGATCTTTTCTCACACTCCCCTCCTTCTGCCCAGGCTGGTTGGGCCCAGAGACATGGAGACAGCAGGGGCCCTAATGACCTTCTTCCTGGCACTAGGGCTGTCCCTGGGAGCAGCTCTCTCCTTCCTGCTGCGAGCCCTGGTCTAACTGTCCTAGCTGGGGAAGGAACACCTGTTGTCCACTCTTGAACCAATTTTTGTGCTAGGTTGTCTGTCAGACCTCTATCCTCATCTTGTCACTCAGCTTCCAGAAAAAAAAATAGACATAATATGACCTGTGGGAGTGTGAATGAGGTCACAACAATATTAGCTCAAATAGCTGCTTTTACAGAGGATCTCTTACCTTCAACACTGAGGTCCACATTACTGACACTCTTCAGCTCTGTCTATTGGTTTTGTCCAAACAATTAGCAGTTAACATTCTTAATTCTGTAAAGAATTTTTAATTTTAGTTCTACAAGTATATCTTTTACCTTTAGTTCTCTTTTTTTGGGCTTTTTCCCTTATATGGGAATGGACATTGGATATATGTTTTATGCAGGGCATTTAAATGGTTCACGAAGAGTAGTTTTAAACAGAAAAAAACGGTCGCCTGATTTACTATTTCACTATTTCAATGTTCTGATAAGCCAGTATTTTAACATTTTATTTTGTTGTGATGCAAGGTTTAGCTAACATTACCATAAACCAGACCCATAGTGCCTATTTCTACCAAGTGTCATATTAGTAATGAGGGCAGAGATTAATATATCAAAAGCAGACAAATATACACAGTCCTTTGATGTATTTACCTAAATTGTTCCCTCATGTCAGTTGGGTTAGAGAAGGACCCAGAGCCTAGCACACTTACAACCATACACTAGGGCCAGTTTAGAGATGCTAATTAACCAAACTGCCAGTCTTTGGACTATGGGATTAAACCTGGAAGAAACACATGATAGGAAGAAAATATCCATTATGGCTAAATCCTATAGTAATGATGCATGTTTCTTTTTTTTTTATTTGCACTGAATTCTTTGTTTGCCAACAGTAACCATCTGTGCATAAATAGGTGCTGTACATTTCCTCTCAGAACTGCAGACTGGAGTTACTTCCAGTTTTATGGTTTCCGTTAGTCATTGCTATACATTGGACAGCAGAACAACTAATCCAGAAGGGACATAAAGCAATCAGTATTTTCAAGGTTATGGAAGACTGACAGTACATGTCAGGTTCAGTTTGCTAGAGTTTTTGAATAATTGGTTTCTCATGGAACGTGTGTCTGGTAAGCAGGACACATATCTTCTTTTGGCTGAAGAATGCAGCATTTCTTTCCAGTGAGACCCTGGCCTTGGTTTCAGTCTTGTAACTCTGTAGCACATGGTTGCCATTTTGTTACATTTACAGAAAGGACCAGTACTTAATGATGCATTTGCTAACTGTTGTGTTTATATTACATTTCCTAGTTCATTTATAGGCTTCTGTTGCCTTTGTTTTATTGTTCAAATGGAAAATAGCTCCTCTAAATACAAACTGAACAATACACCGCAGTTCTTTGTGTAGCTGTTCAGCAGAGGACTCAAATTGCTGCATTGGTATTTGACCCACAGCTCATCTTGCCTGAGTGTGTCCTTCAGTACGGCAGGGGCCTCTGTTAGGGACCTACAGGTACACACTTCTGTGTGCAGCCCTTCCCCTCTGCCAGCTGTTGCTCGTGTGGTATTACCAGCAATTGGCTTATGTTAGAATACACAGTTCATTTTAGTCTGAAATATTTACAATTACTGTACGGCTACATTCAGTATGAGAATTTTCCCAGAGCCTTTGAATGTTTACTATTAAATCTGACTGCAGGTCAGTTCATTGTTGCCACCATACACAAGATCCTTATACCTGGGATACGCAGTGGGAACACAGGAAGCTACAAAGATTCCAGTTTTGTTGTCCTGAATGTGTAAATGCGTGATCATGCTGTCATTACCTGGTCAGTGGTACCCTCACCTAGATTCAGGCATTTGTCTCCATTCCTACCAGAAGATTCTACTAAGACTCTGGGAGATGAGTTTAACATTCTGTATTAGAAAACTCAATGTAATAATGCTGCAATTATGTAATAAGTTTTACACTGGCAAAAAGGTAATTAAACTATGCAAACACCTGCCTAATGCATCACATTAGATTACCAGTAAGAATAATTTACACTGAAGTTACTAGGAATTACAAGTGGATCTTCTTCCCCAAATGGATCTAAATGTTGGCTGCTGAGGTAAATTGAGAATATGGAGTCCCACATCACTATGGAAACAGTAACCAAAACAACTTTCTACCTACTGTTCTGTAAAATAAAATTATGCAAACAAAACATAGCATATTCATTGAATACACAGTGTAAAACCATTCTGTTGACAGCTAATGCAGAAGTGAAATAGCATTTTCATTATCACTTAAACGTAAACTCTGGGCTCTTAATGCAAGGACAGACATGATCACACATCAATATTTGATTAACAGCATATTTCCATACTGCAGTAATTGATCAGTGCCTTCCCCTTTTCAAAGTTTTTTGCTCCCGCATAGTACTCTACAAAGAGGAAGGTAAGAGGAGTGAGTGCAACCAGACACGAATCAAGGCTGTTCTGAGAGGCTTTTGGGTACTGGTATGATACCGAATACTTTGATAGTTGTTTTTGTGAGGCAGGGAAAGACCAACAAAATGTACAGACTTAACACATTAATTCCCACAGGGAAAAATTGTCTGCTGCTCCTGTGTTATGGGGCTTTCAGCTTCAGATCTCATCTGCCATAGAATCATAGTAAGCGGGGACTATTCTTAAAATTTATATCTACAAAAGTAATTATATCACTTTACTCAAATTGATCAATTTGGAAATAAATTCAACAGTATTACATTCAGTATAAATATATTAGGCAAAACATACTGCATTATTAGGCAAACTACTACATTGTGTGTTATTACATTCGAGATCAAATGAAGTACAAAACAGATTACCGTTTCAGCTTTCACATCTGAACTTGTACTTCCTAAACTATTTCTACAAAGGGTGCCATCATGAAACACGGGCCTGTTTGTATGCCTGTAATCCCAAGTCTGGTCCCATTTAAAAAAAAAAATAAAAATTGCTACAGCAATATAAATCACATCTGACAATATGCTGGGGGTAGAGGGGTCAGGCACTTGTGCCCCAGTAATTTATTGAACAGCCTACAGTTATTAGCCGTAGTATGAGGGGAGATGTAATCTCCAAAGAGCTTATTATAAAGGCCATTCTCAGCTTACACACTGATTAGTAAAATATGCCAGGGAGACAAGCACAAGGATAAGCAGATATGCAGTAAAAACAGGGCCAGTGAAACTGAGGCTTTGCTTGCATTTTTCATCTGTCTTGTTGCTGTGAGGGGGATTTAAAAAAAAAAAAAAAAAAAAACCCCCACACACAGAATGGAATTGTGTGAACCATATGTCCAGGTCAGCATCTCATCGTTTCTTTGGGCGGGGATGGGGTAACTTGTCAACCTCAGTTCAGGCCACCGTATTGGTACTTTGTCTTTTCCAAGGGCTTCAGGATCTGAAAGATGGTGTAAACAATCATTTCATTCATATTTTGCAAGTTTTTGACCATTACTAAATTTCATAATTTATACACCACTGTAAATATCCATTGTACAATATACTGCAGATTCCATTTGACTACATTTATATTGCTGGGGTACCAGTCAGCATGCACCTTATTTTCTCATGTCAACCTTTGTTATGTTTGATCGATACCACATCTAACTTGTATGCCTACTAGTTGATTTGGATGACTGATTTACTCCCGACGTTACAATGTGCACGCATATGAGCCATACTGTTTGTGCATTTATGCATCACCTGGAAGGAACACAAGCGTCTCATCCACACTCATCATGGCTCCTGTGTTGTCAAACTCTCCACAGTAGTTAGGAGCAGAGAACAAGGTAACCAACTGCCTTTTTGCAAAGAACCTAAGGCATAAGTGCATCTAGGGTGAGCATCCAATGAAGGACCAGCAACCAAGTTAAGGCCAACACTGAAGAGCTATGCGGCATCTTTCTTACTAGAAGGTAACTTCTGATTGTAAATACATCAGTTAGCATGTCAGTTACATTTATCTAGATTATAAGTTGTGTAACACTTGAAGGGCCCTACTTTGCAATGAATAATGCTGCATTTCATCAGGGGAAAGCGCAACAAAGTGCACGAGTACATCCCTTTC
Source organism: Gymnarchus niloticus (assembly GCA_009936485.2). Classification (NCBI taxonomy): domain Eukaryota; kingdom Metazoa; phylum Chordata; class Actinopteri; order Osteoglossiformes; family Gymnarchidae; genus Gymnarchus; species Gymnarchus niloticus. The sequence continues at coordinate 11,255 of JAACJT020000278.1, read as the reverse complement.
CTCAGCTGAAAACCAATCTGGTTTGCCAGGTAAACACGCCATTATAATACCAATCCTCCACAGCTCATGCACCACTGCCTTTTAAAGGTAAAATGACATGCCATTCTGATTGGGCATAACATGCAATAAACCAAAACACACCTGACTGAGAACAACCTTTTTACACCTTGCACTGGTGCAAAGTCTTTTTTCCACCATCAAAATAGCAAAATGGATTTGGACACTCAAATATTACTTGCGCATTGCACTTGCTTGAGACTTCAGGCTGCATTGAGAATCTAACAAAGACCAACTGTACAGACAAATTAGGCATTTCACAATCTGTCTTAGCATGAGAACATTCACTGTTCTGTTAGCTCAGTTACCTACCAAGCATTGGAATCAGCACTATCAGCATTCATCTTGTTTGTTTTTCAATAACTTCTGTTGAAAAGTTATCAGGGCAGTGCTTACACTAGTGTCTCCAGAAGTAGGTGAAAGGTGCTGGAGAGAAGTACAGGAATGAACACATTCAAGGAAGTGAAAGGGTATGCAGGGGAGGGGTTGGGAGAAGGTACTGATGTTCTGGCAAACCATTCAAGGCCTCAGCAGGAGGAGGCAGAACCTTACTCAGGCTGTGTTTATCAGGAGTGGGGTAGTGTTGACCAAGTCTGCACTTTGGAGGTATTGCTGAACAGCAGACAGAATACTTAATGGAATTCCTCAGCCAAGTGGATAGGCATTCTTACCAGGAAAGATTGTGAAGGAGTTTCCAACACAGATGAAAAACATGCAGTTAAGCTGATTGGTGTATGTAAATCGCTGTGTGTGCACATGCCATACAATGCAGTGGCATTCTACCCTGTGCCATCGTCTGGACAACCTCTCAGTCTGTTGCATGTTTACAGGATAGTTCCATTTTATCAAGTGGAAACTGCACAAAAATATGCATGCACTATGCTTGATAAATCTGATTCTTTTTGCATACCATGTACAAATTCTCATGCTATATTCTATGCAGAATGATAAAATGAATTTCTAGCAAGACTGCACAATAGGGCATAAGGCAAAGAATGGTATGTGTGCGCACACAGTAATTTACAGACACCAACAGGCCTAAATGCACATCTCACCTGCGTGAGGAAACTGGAGCACCTGCAAGAATGGGAAAACATGCAAACTCTACAGTGTGGAGGTGAAGTCAATTCAATATTTTTATAGTTCCTTTCAGAGAAATTGCCCCAAGACACTTAACAGGAGTGTGGTAAATACAATATACACAAAAAGGAAAAGGCCAGAAGAGGGGAACCAAAAATATGGGATAAGAGACAGGACTGAACTGTTGTAAATAAGCTACTGCCAAATGCAGTTTCCTGTCTGTATCTTAACTGCTCTGAATGTGAACTAACTGATTAGGTGCTTGATGCCTTCCAGTACTCTTCATCAGTGTGCATTAGCCCAGACTGGAAACTGCTCACAGGCAGGATGATATTTCACCTGACAGCTAACAAAATGACCACTTTCACAAGGTTTGACATTTCTTGCATAATCCCCAAAACGATATCTATTGATTTTCAAAAGAAAGACCCAGGAGCCTCTTTCAAAATAAGCAATTGAGGGCAATGCAGTTAATTTTCTAGAACCTTTTTCCATATGCATCAATTCAGGTCAGAGCTCTTTTTTTTTGAAGGTTCTTCTACACAAAGCAGCATTCAGGCCAGACTTGCCTACTTCTCAAATCTGTGCAGACAGAGTCCCTCTCTCTTCCTTCCTTGTAAATTTGGCAGTGACTACCAGCCCTGAAAGCAGAACATAACCTCAGCTCTACCCTATAGCCCCCCCGAGACGATTTCTGCACTGGCCAGGGCTGGCCCTGGGGCCTCATTTACCAACAATACATAAGCAGAAAAAGCAACACAGTGTACAAAACTCAGGATTTAAAAAACACTCATGCACACCTTGGTTAATCAAATTGAATCAGGAAGACACACATTGTAAAGCAGGGAAATACAGGTAAACAAGCAAATTGACCACATGCATGTCAACAATTCAAGTCACTGAGCTGTGCATTACCATGACAAACAGCAAGTATAAAAAAAAAAAGTGGTTAAAGATTCCCCATTTATTTGAGCAAACCAAATACTTTACTACCACAAAGGAGAATTGTTTTTAACAATCAAAAGCATTACATAGCTCGATCATTGATTTTTGTTAACACGTGGTTCTTTGCATCGGTCATTCATTAACTAAGTGCCTTTACCTGGGTGTTTTGCAGTGGTCTCACCAGTGTCTCCAGAGCGCCCAGGCACTGAATGAATTGTTCTCGTAGAGAGTTTTACAAGGACAGCTCCTTTATATACCTAATGGCTCTCTAGTTACCATTAGAAAGTATCAAGTGACCACCAGCGGTTTGATATTTCCCACGTTAAAAGCAAACGGGGCTCGACAGTAACACTAATAACTAACAATATAGTTTTTGAAATGATGCGCTGCCAAGTTCTCCCAAATGCTTAAGTGTACCCAGACCTGTAACACTTGTTCAATCGTAGTCATCTCACAAAGACTCAGATGAATGACTGCGACGTCAGGAACTTAATATTGATTAAGTTAACCTTTCTAATGTGCAGCAACAGAACATCACCTCGGTTTGCAGGAGAGTAGGCATTTAAAAAAAAAAAACCCACACACAACACTGACACGTACATCCGCAGCTGTGACAGTACTATTTAACATAAGACAGGCGACCCCCCCCGGAGAACCAGTGTGAAATCATAACCGCCGGGCTACTTTAAAGAGGCTCTTAAGATGCGCTGACAGGAGAAGCCAAGAGCAGTAATTAGGAGGGAAATATGGCAGACTAGGACCCAGGCTAGCCCACCAACAGTAAACCCACCTTCCAAAAGCCTGGAAATAAGCGAGCCAGCATCCAGCAGCGGCCATATCTATGGGCGCTATCCTACTTTACGCCCTTCCTTTCCGCTTTCCTTTTAAGGACAGCAAGCACCATGCCCCTATGGGGATATGGAGGGTGTGGTGTGACATTATTAAAGAAATAAATAATTAAAATCATAATTAAATAATTAAATACTTAAGTTATTAATTTTACTTTGGAATAAGCATATAAATAAATAATTTAGATCACAATTAATTAATTAAATATGTGCTCATTTACTTGTTTACTTATTTCATGGTTGCTGTTCTGTCATGCACCATGAAATAATTAAACCTGTCAAAGTTTGTAATCAATATCTGACTGCCTACACTGCAAAGTCACAATAGATCAATTCACGCATAGTCAATAGACTTATTATAATAGCTAATGGCCAATAGGTGGCAGTAATAAACAGGTGGCTATTTAATCCTAAAGAAGATTCAATTAGAACTCTCTGACTCTGTGGTCCCATACATAGGTTGAATAGCAGCCAAGATGTCTAAGAGCTGTCTAGTGCTGTTGAGGGAAGTAGCAAATTGTTCATGCTGCGTAGTCACAACAGACATCTGCCATTTCATCAGACAGACAACCCGTTCAAGGCAAGTTAGAACATGTGGCCCAAGATAGCGAACGAAGAAACAAATCTGTGCTTTACAAAGCCAGTTGTTTGCAAGTTAAACTACTAACTAGCAAGCATCATTAGAAGTATTTTACTATGCTTTTGAAATCGGAACTTGCAGTTGCTATCTGGTATCGAGTATGCTATTGCGTTAACGTTAGTGGCGACCTCAGCTGTCTGCTGAAATAAGGGCTGTTAATGAACGTCTTCCTTTCTGTATTGCGGTCGAGGTAAATAGTGTAACATGTTCGTTAACTGTCTCATGATAGCTAATAAGTGAATATAAAATCTTAGCCAAAATCCGTTTTCATCATTTGTGACATGGCGTGTATTGATTTCTGTTACAGCCGAGGTGGCAAGGTTGTTCGCGCCATACGACAGGAGCTTCTTGCTCAGAAGACAAGCTATCAGATGACCAGCGCAAAGCCCTGCAGTCCGACACACACACACAGACACACAGACAGACAGACATGTTAAGGCAGACCTTGCCGCTTCGGGACTTGGAGACAAAAAAGTGTCATTTTTATGTCAGTTTTTTAATTAGTAAGAATAATAAGCACTTTGTTTTGATAACTTAAAATGGACTTCCAGATGAAATAATTTTCTAAAACCTGCATATTATACACTACTTTTACAACCTTAGAATTAATACATGTATGTAATATTGTTTTTTTTCTATATGTTGCAATTCAGGAAATGACACAGGTCCTAAGGTAGTAACAGACTGGTTGAAGTGTTTCCAAAGCTGCATGAGGGAGGTGGTTTTAAACTTCTCAAAATTTCTGGATCTACCCGCAGTAGAAATCTTGTATTGCTCCCATGTCTCAACACTGGATACACCCTTCCCTTCCTTAAGGATCCAGCAATGATGATAGGACAGGCTACAATTTACGTACGCCCACTTCAAGAGGACCTGCCCCTTGATTGTGTATGTACATTATCATTTAACAGATTTTGAAGAACTTCTTTTTTGTTTTATACAAAATAGTCAGGCAGTGTATTTTTGACTGTGGTGATCAATAATTTACGTGCTTTTTTTCATTATTAGGAGGGCTCTGCCCATGCATTTGGTCCAGTCATTTCCTGCATCTCTTGTCAAACAGATGTTCCTTTCTCTGAAATGAAACGGCACAGGGAGAGATGTAATGGGTATGTTGTTACTGAAAATACAGTGAGTCTAACACAATTTGTTTAGAGTAGGAGTGATAAGTGCTTATCTGTTTTAGCCTTAGCTAAAATTTTTAGCTTTAGACATTTCACCCGTATGAACTTTATTTATTTATTTATTTTTTTACTTTAAGGTCAACCATTTAGGAATCAGGTAGAATTGGAGAAGGGAGTGGTGAGGTACATACTAGAGAGCCAGCCTCAGTCAGTGACAGTCTCCCAGTGATGCCTGAGCCATCAGGAAGATCTGTTGAAGGTGCAGTGGTAGTGACTGACACTGAAGAGATGGAGTATAAAGCAGCAAACACTGGTTTGTATTCTCACAGTAGACCTGACCCCCTTCATTGTATGCCGCTAAGCTGATCCAAGATGAGATAATGTAAACAGGATTAACCAATTCTACATTGTAACATCTGGTTCTTTGAATGCACAAGCAGCCTTGATTAGAATAGTTGTATTAAATTCTTACAGAGAATTTGGAGTATCTGCTATGTATGAAAAGATATGTACACGTGTGTATCTATTGATATATACTGTATATGAGCAGAAGGGCTTATGCCTTGTGTGGATCTTTTGTGTTTATATTTTTAGATGGAATGGAGGCTTGTTGAAGATCCTGCTCAGGCCGCTAAGATTTTCAAAGAGAATCTACTAAGGGAGCATGCATTTGGCAGGCCACTTCAGCTGAAGATGGATTTAAGGGACACCAAGGAAGACAGGGAAGGAGCACTTCTCTCATTCTATAAACAACATGAATGGGCATGCCCTCGTCACTATTCCCTTGATGGTTAGTAAAACATTAAATATCAATTTATTTTTGCGGATGCAGTTGATATATTTTATCACTTTGTTGCAGGTGATGCTGTTGGACATGGAGTAGTGCGGTGTTTTCTGACAACAATAATATCCAAACTTCAGTTTGGATTCAGTCTCAACCTTGGTATGTATATTATTTTGAAGGGTAACATTCCCAGATGTTTTTTGTTAGACAAAGTTCAAAATAACTAAATGGATTTGTGTATATGCATGTTATTTACAGGCGGCACAGGTCGAGCATTGTTATTTGAGGGTGAGCCTGACCACCTTGTCCCTGCAACTTCAGAGCTGCTTATCGAGCGCAACCTCGCAACCTCTTCCGGGTTGCAGGAAGGATCTTAGGTCATGCCTTATTGCATGATGGCCCATCTGTCACTGGATTAAGTCCAGCTATAATACATGTTTTGTTCAATGGTGACCCTGAAATGGCAACGGTCGTCCTGGAAGACTGTCCTGATCTGAATATCAGGAGCATCATAAAAAATGGTATGTAATATTTCCTTGTCTTAATTTTGTGTGTATACAGTATATTGTAGTACTTGACAATGTACAGAAACACTGCTTTATACAGATGGTTTGTAAGTAATCAACAACATTTAGGACACTTGTAGGAATTGTTTGCATCATCTGTGAAGAACAATTTACATCCATAGCTGCAGGAATTATGCTAGGTATCCCATTACAGGAAAAATGTATTGGGCAAATTTATACACTTTTTAAACCCTCATTAGATAAATGCTTACCTTTGTAGCATTAGGCTATTAAAATGTATTTGGGCAAGTGTAAAAACACATGATGTTCTCTAACTTAATGTATAATATATTTATAGCTTGAAGTGGAAGAGCTCTCTCAGGAACAGCAGGACAGTATATCTGATCTATGGATGTCTTGGGATCTCCCAGCAGTCACTAAAACAAATAGATGGCTGCATGACAAACTGTGGGTCCATGCTGTAAGTTCCTGAGAAGAGGCACTATTCGTTAATCAAAAATGTTAATCATTGATTGTGTACAGTATTGAGGGATGGAAACGAGCAAAAGCTGGTATGCTTTTTTTTCTAGCAGGACCAACAAGAACTCATTAAATGTGAAAAATTAACTCAATATTATGTATATGTAAAATTGTATTGATTTTATTGTATTAAAGCAAGCATTTAGAGTACAATTTTTCTTTGTCTTGGCCATTTTCACCCTTGGCTGTGTTTGCAAATTTAATTTGGGTTGGATCTCATTTAAGTTATTGGGCGGACCATGTGACAAAACAATTAAGGAAAGGGCTGAAAGATGCAATGGTATGGCCCCTTTTGAGTTCTAGGCCAGATGTCATCCCACTTTTGTTCCTCAGAACAAAGAACAGGTTGTACACTCCTCAAGTGATCTTTTTCCCCTTCATTTTTTGATTTGGTTCAATTTTTACTCAATTTCTTATCTGTAGTGCGCATTTGCAATTTCCTCCATTCTTTTAATTTACCAAGACCCAGGTTGGGTCTTTGTCAGTTATACCTGATTCACAGTACTGCATGCTTTTTGTAGATGCTCCTTGACAAAATAGTTTGGCCAGTCGAGGACAGCGACAGTGACGAGGAAGAATTTGATGTAGAGTCCAAGTGCCGCATCACTGGCTTTCTATGGTTGTTCATTGAAACAGGTATGGTTGTGCTAATATTTGGATAATGTTTTGTTCTCCATACTTAACCGGTGCTTTAGGTATTGCTGAAAATGACCCTAGAATAAATGCAACAGAATAGATGTGTAGGATACATGGAATGTAGGTCCTGCAACCTTTAAGATAATGAAATACCACTTTACACTTAAGTAAAACATTTTTTAGCATCATCGAGTCAACTGAGCCAGTTGCTGAGGTTCTGGGTGGGCTGGGAGATGGTGCCTGCTGAATTGAAAGTGGCCCTATCCAGGGGAAATTTTCCCACATCTTCCACATGCTTTGAAACACTGAAGCTGCCTATTCATTTCAGGACCTACACAGAATTTGCATCTGCACTTGATGCTTCAATAACCAGTGCACACACAGGTTTTGGACTAGTTTAATTTTTTCGCCCCACACTTCCTCAGACCATAATGTAACACTGCTTTTTCAGTTCTGAATTTTACAGGCCAAGTTAAATTTTAGGATCTTCATGTTGTAATAAAGAGGCCAGAGTATTGTTTTTCCCCTCAGGGTACATTTACTGGTATGTGCAGGTTTCTTTACCTTTACCGTGCCATAACAAAGGGGACTGTTCTCATTTGTACATCTGGAAACCACATGAAAGTGTTTGGAATATCAGTCTCTCATGATTCTTGACAAAATTTGCACAGTCTCCAAGTACATGTCAGATGTGTGAGTCAGAGTCCCCCCTGGGACCGATAATGAAGCCATCTCTTCATCTGTGAGTTCACAGGCCAGCTGAATCTCTGGAACTGATACAGTGAAGCCAGGATGGCTGTGAGGCCCATTCCAGTCAATACCATAGTTGTCATCAACCTGGGTGAAGTATAACCTTGATTAGACTTGTCAAACAACCTAACAATATAGTTGTATTAAACTTCTAGACCCGTTTTACTATAAAGAAAATGTTTGAAATGCATGCAGCACTTAAAGTACTTAACTCTTACTAAATTGCAAAATATAACTTGAATGGTACCTCTGTAGGATCTTCTGTGGGGTGTTGGTCTCTGTCTTGTCCAAAGTTTCAGTGGTAATTGATTCCTTTCAGTTCTAATACCATGGAGCTTCCAAGCATCTCTGAAAGAGTTTAGGTAACTCTGTATCCGTGGAAGGAAGGTCCAATGCAGAGTCAATAGATGGACCTCATTGTCTGGGTACAGTATTCCCCGATCTTCCAAAGAGAAGAAGATCTGGTAGAAGAGGTCTAGGACATGTTCATAGACATCTCTCCACATCCGCTCAATTCTGCACATTGGTAGATATCACCAGGGCGTTATATTTTTGATTAATCTACAGTTGTAGAGCTTAAAATGGTTACATTAGCAATAGAAGTATTTACCTCTGATTATGAACACTTCTACCAGTGATGTGGGAGTTCCGGTTGGTACCTCTATTCCTGATCATAGATTCAGCAACCTCTGCGTTCTCCCCACCTTTATCAGACCGCGCTCTTGAAGGCAACCCATATTCATTAACAGCCACAAGAAAGTTTTGTAGGACAGTGCTTGCTCTATTATTGCCAGCCATAGTAAGGTAGACCACTAATCGACTAAATCCATCCACCCCACCATGAACTACAGACCTCCACCTGTTCAGACAGAATTGCCAACAGATTATAAAAAGAAACTGCAACATTATAGTAAAGCAGAACACAAATAGTTGCCAATACTGCTGATACCTTATGAGCTTGTGGTTACCATCAATAGGCCATAGACAATTTGGACCAGGCACAAAATACTGACGTCGCCTTAATGTATGCAGTCGCAGACGTCTCATGTACACCCCCTCTGCATCAACTCTGCGCAAAGACTCTCGCAGCCGTGAGACTAAAAAAAAAAAACAACCGAAGGGAGACCGTTAAATAAACGGTTATGCGCCTAGAGATGCGCTGCCAGCTCTGTACCAGGCCTACATAAAGTCACATCTACTTGGAACATACACATCTCTTGCTTTCAAAAGCCCATGCATTAGCTTAAATGGTATCTGTGGACATCACTTACAATGCAGTCAAGTTCGTCATCAGTGATAAGCGAATAGAGGTCCGTCTTTCTGCAGAACAAGAAAAAAGCTTAGAATAATATAGCGTGTGTTCCTTGGACACTGCATCCAACCAAGTTTAACGTAGTGTTAGAACAACTCGACATGAAAACGGATCTCAATCACACTGAAAATAGCTTCTTTGTTAACTTTACCGTAAACCATTTTGTTCCATTTGCGGCCTAATGGTTCTTTCAGACACTCCATATAGCTCTGCAACTCCATGGGCTGGTAACCCAGAGAAAACATGACGCTGGAGAACTGAGCTCGGTATTTCAACAGCCGGCCGCCCTGGTCCTTGTTCTTCCCTATGTTGTGGTCCAGCACTGGAGAAGCGCTGGAGCACCTCTTCTAAATTTGTAAAAACAGTGTGGGGTATATCTTGGCCAGAGAGTGATGAAATAACCCCAGTAACCTCAATAAATTCCTCTGTTTTACTCATTACAGTGACTGGGTCTGTAACAGCTGATTCTATATCATCTGCTAACTGTACAATATCTCTAAGCAAGCCATTGGAAACAGCTTGAATTTCTGTGAACAGAGTCGCTGTGTTTGGGAACATCATATGGGCAACCCAAATAAATCGAGTTAAATAGGTCAGCATCAGAACCACCCACTGACTTTGATGAGTGACTTTGACAGATTTAATTATTTCATGGTGCATGACAGAACAGTGACCATGAAATAAATAAATAAACAAGCACATATAGATTTAATCGATTGTGATTTAAATTATTTATATATTTCAAAATAAATAAATTACACATTTGTGATTTTAATTATTTCTTTACATATTTAATAATGTCATACCACACCCTCCGTAATATAGAAGCCACATTATTATTATGAAAAATACATTTATTGAACTATTTCAAAATAAAATGATGCATTTCATGAACTATTGAAATATTTATTTATTCAATTATTTATTTAAATATTTATTTCATTTTGAGTATTTTAGTGTTCCATATAAAAGCTGGAATGAAGCACATTTCAGTAAAGCAGCAAAAACAAAACTGTCTTAAAAGCCGATTTCTATGTAACTGCTGTGCTAACTTTTGCTGTGACTTTCTTCAATGCCTACTGCCTTGCGCCCCCTATGCCTTACACTGGGAATTGTCAGAATCAGAATACTTCCATTATCTCGGAGGAATTTTTTTGTATTACAGACTGCACAGGACACAGCCAGACAAAAATAGACAATACTCAGTACCACATACAACTGTCTCCATATTAAAATTGGGGGTTCAAATCCATCTTCTGCTCTGAGTAGAGTTTGTGCATGTTCTCCCCATAACTCGTGAGTTTCCCCCCAAAAACATACATTTAGGCTAACTGGGATCTCTGAATTGTCTATAATGGGTGAGTGTGAAGGTGGATGTGCCTCACAATGGACTGGAATCCCATCCTGTGTGGACTCCAGTGGTTTGACCTGTGTTGCCCCTACCACCAAGACCACTAGAACAGGTTAGAAGATTGGATAAATAAAACATTATCTTCATCTTCAAAATGCTTTAAATGGTGAGTGTCACAGTGGCAGCAAGTAAACCTAGAGCTTCGTCGAACGATTCAGTTTCCATTTCACCATCACCAAAACCTCACCCACTCAACTGGTTCTCTGTCTGATGAATAAGATTCTAGAAGTAGGAAGCTCCTTTACAAGGGCCAGGGAGCAAACAGCAGGCAGTATCAGCCCATGACTCTGAGTGAGTATACCTTACAATGTCAGTCTACGCTCACAAAACACAGGTGGGATTTCAACCCAAGCTCTGGAGGTATATGGAGACTGGTGGGCCACAATTATCATAAATCATCTAGACTACATGTGCTATATGCCATTTTATAACTTTTAAACAGTAAATGTCCAAACCAATGCAATCTCGCCTCTCTGACTTTGTCTCCAAATCGTCCAATCTGAGCTGACCCTCTAATACACTCATTCCTAATCCTGTCCATCCTCGTCGCACCCAATGCAAATCTTAACATCTTTAACTCTGCCACCTCCAGCTCTGCCTCCTGTCTTTTCGTCAGTGCCAC
>JAACJT020000277.1:0-20728 GCA_009936485.2 Gymnarchus niloticus | reverse complement strand
GACACGCCCATCTTTTGCCATGCCTACATCAAGACAGACACGCCCATCTTCTGCCATGCCTACATCAAGACAGACACGCCCATCTTTTGCCATGCCTACATCAAGACAGACACGCCCATCTTTTGCCATGCCTACATCAAGACAGACACGCCCATCTTCTGCCATGCCTACATCAAGACAGACACACCCAACATTCCTCCATTGCTTGCTCAGACTGTTTTGTGGATTACATCTTGGACTTTCTGAACCTCCTGTGTACCCACCTTCTGCTTGCCTGCTGCGTCGAGTGTTGTGTTTACATCGTTAATTAATGTGATTGATCTCTGCACTTGGATTCGTCCAGTGTATTCCTTACACATGGCTGCCTTACTGTGTTTAATCACTTCTGTCCATCCCTCCCCTCTCATCTCCTCACCCTAGGCATATTTTGCAGCCCTAAACCTTCCTTCCATTTTACTGCCATCTTTACTCTTCTCCCACTGTTCATATTTCCAGGCTCACACTGACTTGGCCACCACCGTATTACATCTGAAACATCAGCCTCTATCAATTCACTGTTCTTTGACTTCAAGGCCGCCATAACTTTCAGCTGTTGGCTTCATAACACATTTCAATATGGACCTAAGCCATGCATGGCTGAATGAAGATGGCATTAACCCAAGAAGCATGTCCAGGATCATCTGCCAAGGAAACTTTCTGAACAAACTTCAGTACATCGCTAACGAGACGTTTCACAGAAACACTTCCCTGTTTTTATAACACATATCTACACTGCAGATGATCACAGGGTCTTCTTTGGAAGGGGCCATAGTCATAACCCTGCTCTTCTGACCAATTTCTGACGCTTCTCCAGTAGTACACATACCTCATCTCGGACAGATTTTCAAGCTTTGGCATTGCCTCGACAGTCCATTGGATGACATGAATCAGTCTCCTTAATTCCACCCCCTCTACATCACTCTGAAGTATTTCAGCTTCCTTCATTATTTACCCTCATAATTCCTTTAACCAAATATGACCGGGAGCTTTCATCTCAACCCAGTTCTTCCACCCCTAAAAACCTCAGCACTTTTCAGATTTAGACGATTTTCTATTCTCCTTCTTCCCATTTTCTTTTCCCTTTGAAGAACACTGCAGTGCACCGTCCTATTCAACTCTTTCATTCACAGCATAAACTTCTGGACTGATGCCAATCGAGTTTTAAGGCCAGCATTCTTTGATCTTCTGTACTTTTTAACCACCATCATGCAGATGATCCCTCAGCCCTGCTCCTCTACTCTCTTGCAGAGCACGGGCCTCTTCTCACGTTCATTCCTATCTGACATCTTCACCTGTTTTGTCCGTTCACCCCCACCACATCACCGCTTACCCCTCAGTGCATCACGAACCCAGTATAAATCCAAAACAGCTGTATTGCGACATGTTAATGTTTGGCAAAGAGACCTCGGCATCACCCTCCATGCTGCGTCACGGTCTCCCTGCTCGGCTCCAGATCAGCAGTCACCTAGAGCACAGTGTAACATCTCCTAGAAATTCTGTTGACAAAGACTTTCATATCAGGAATAAGAAGCTTTTATTTTAGCTTACCATAAATTTAAAGAAAACCCGCATTAGGCTTGTAATATTGGGGAAAAAATCCACTCAAAGCAATTTTTACCAACGACCATGATAAGCAGTCTGACCACCCCAAAGGTCTGCTTACACACAATACTGGATGTACAGTACACTTTAAAATAACATCTGCAGTAAGCTTTGCACTACTGAAATCAATGGACCAGGAGCTTTCCATGGCATCCCATTTCCTCCGCATATCAGGTTTATTATTTTACGCAGAATCATGTACATTAGCACTTAAAACACACAACAGCGGGTGAATTTTTACATCAATAAATCAATCAGCTGCTGAAGGACAACACAAGCCCCACATGCTGAGGACCTGAAAGGCTGGAAGTGGATGTAGATGACTTTCTAAGAAAGCAAAACGATCGTACGTTCAGAAAGAACTGAAAATGACTTACGTGATTAACTGCACCAGTGTGGCTGCCTCGCTACCAACAGCACCAAGACAGAAGGAACGCCCCCCCCAGTCCCTCACAGGTCCGTAGCGGACTCTCTAAATAACCCTACAACAGGGACTCTGATGGGCTTCTCTGTAGGCCCACTCGCCACGATAGAACTGCAAATGACGTGAACTCTGAAGAGAGTCATTACTCAGCTGTCAGCTAGAAGGGAGTTAATCACACCGAAGAAACAAGAATTTTGTTTCATGTACTGGATCTAAAGTTTAATACATATTCTATTTCATATCCTGCGTTGTACGGGTGTTTGTGTGTTTTCACTTTTCATACATCAAGTAGTCCCTTGTGGATCGTTAATGTTATTAAGTGTTACTAATTATGATCCAACAATAATAATTCATTCAGAAAGACAAAATTAAATGTAGTTATATCATTCTTATGAAATGATTTTTTAAAATTCTATCTGGGTTGACATTTTAGAAGTCCGCTGAGGAGAGAGAGCCCTAACTCCACTTGATACTGAAAGTGAAGCTGACGGTCCTGTGTTTGGTAATTGGGTTAGAAACAGAATATCAGAATTCATTAACATTCATTAAAATAGCCCTGAAGTATTATTGCAAGTATGTTAAACTGAAAAATGCATTTTTCTTAAAGCAGTGGCTTCTGTAGTCTCCAGTGATGCGTGATGTGATAGATGGTGTGTGGAATCACTTTGTGAAGGTGAAAGGTGCATTGAGGATGTGGCTTCGTTCAAAAATATTCAAATCTACTCTAAGCAGAAACCCTGGATTAAGGAGGTTTATGCGACTCTGAGCCGCAGCACACAGAACAGGGCGACACAGCGATATACAAGCAAGCCAGCTCTGCCTTCCCAAATATGATAACAGCAGCCAAAGGTCAATGCAAGGACAAAAATCTGAATCACGATTTGACACCAGCACGCAGAGAGTGTGGCAGGGCCTGCACACCGTAACGGACTGTAGAGGAATCGCTAGCTTGCTGTGTGCCGTCAAATATATTCTTCAAACGGTTTGTGGCTACACCACCTACCCAGAGAAATTGCGTAGCACAGGTGACATCACCAGGCCATATATGGGCATTGTTCATACAGGAGCCGTGAAGGATTCACCAGGCCATATATGGGCATTGTTCATACAGGAGCCGTGAAGGATTCACCAGGCCATATATGGGCATTGTTCATACAGGATGTGAGGGAGGTATACAGTATGTTCAGCTGGCACACCTTGTGTTTAAGACTTCACTAATAAGATGGTACATGGACACTATCTATTACTAATTCATAATTAACTGCTGATATATTACACGTAGCCAATTTACAATATGCGATTTTTCACGAAAGCTGAGAAATCTCAATTAAACTATCTTCCGGTGCAGATTTAAATCCATTCTCCACTAATTATAGGCTTTCAGCTCCACTTCATTTGCTCGAGTTGACCTACTTTACTCTCTACCTAGGGTTTGTTGATTAAAGCAACAATACATGTATAAATTGAGCAGAGTGCTAGGAGTCAAAAGCTTAAAACATCGCTCAAATCTCCACTAATGAAAAATGAAATGAAGGCCATTCACGTCTGAAAAACCACGTGGGAGGCTTTTAAACAATTCCCGCAATCAGAAACCCTACCAATAACCCTTCTAACTGTCCCTAGTATGCCACGACATCCTACGGGGTGTCCAAACATGTCCAAAGGATTGGCATCACCCTCAGTTATCATCAGACCTCTACTGTAAACACAACGGGGAAAAGATATCAAGTTTTCAGTCTCTTATCTTACTAAATAATACGTTTATTTATTCAGCATTCGTAACCTCGTGAGTCTGGAGCCTGTCCCTCAAAGAACAGGGCTTAAGAAGGCAGACATTCAGGATCGGGTGCCACTTACACACTAATAATAATCATGGATTGTGCAAACAGACGGGTAAACCAAGAAGGTAACGCACACAGGGCACAAAGCAGGAGGTCAGGAGGGTTGGTTTTTCATCTCCACCAACTGTATTTAAGCTGTTGGTCCAACATTAGGCTACACAGCAGTCACCGAGAAAAAAAGTCACCAAAAACCACCTAATATGACGACACCAAGACCAGGGTACAAAGGACTAGATCCATCAACAGTCACCAAGACAGAAGATGGATAAGCAATCCTGATGAGATGAGGCCCTGAGAATGGAGGTGAAGGAGTTTAGGTGGGAGGATGGAGAACTGAAATACATGAATTAATAACTCAAAAAGGGATTTGTTTTAGAAGGTATCTTTCACAGCTTCCTTCCTCCCCAACATCAGCAGTCTGACCATCATTTGCTTATGCCATGCAGTTTTTATCAGCGGATTTTGCTAATGCATTATCTACAGGAAGAGTAGACCTTATACATGTTACAATGATCAGTGTGAATTCATAATTTCTAAAAAACAATTTGTGAAAGCAACTAAGATATGGTTTGAAACAAATTTAAGAATCTAAGAGTACTTGACCTGATTTGTCATGCATATATATAAACTATGACCAATACCTCTCATTGCATTCCTTATAAACCTTAACCATATTCACCATGAAACTCAAAATTCAATGTATTCCTCCATGGAACTCAACTTTGTTACGGCATGAACACTGAAGGTTGGACACAATTTGCTGAGCTTCTTGTGCTTTGAAATGAGGTTAGAGGCTGTTAGAATTCATTAACATTCATTAACGTCACCCCCAAGTATTATTTCAAGTACGTTAAAGTGAAATATGCATTTTCCTTAAAGCAACAGCTAATATAGTCTCCAGTGACTTCCTGTGTGATAGATGGCGTTCAGATCAGTTTTACCACCACAACTTTTTGGTCAGTAAATGGATATAAAAGTGAAATTTACAATATGAGACTTAAGAAATGAGCTTCCACTCAAGCCGAATCCGGTTACTGCAGCACAGGCTCAGAGGAACGTGGTCCCGTAATTCAGTCGAAGAGCCTTCCATATTAGTGGAGCAGGAGTGAAGGTGCAAGTTGCATGTGCCTAGCCGTGGCAGCCTCAGGGACAGATGGTCAAGCACATGTGGGCACACAGATCCACAAGACGAAGGGGGATTGGCAAATAGGTTGGCAGGCGCTGCCAATGCCAACGGATGTGCTGGCATTGGCCCGGGCACCTCAACTCACAGGCTACTTCAATGCCAGGTCTCGTTCTTGCTTTCTGGTAAGCTTATGGTTACGGTTATTTGTTTTTGCATGTTTCTACCATGACACTGACGCCTACACGGTATACCCCCTTCAGGATGGCTAAAAACAGGACGTGTGATCATCAGTTTTGAGTAGGAAGCATATGTGGCCACATTACGGTCTTTAAAATGTACGTAGTCCCGCGGCGTGTCCATGATAATCGAGTCTCCAAGGAGAGTTTGCAAGTAAGGGTGCCATAAGAAAATTATAATCAGAACAACAGCAGATGCTAACTTAATAGAATTTTCCACAAGTTATGGATATTAGCTGAATAAATTGCTGAAAATTTAACATGAATAAAAAGACTGAGGCAAAACCCTACTGTTGTTATATGAGCGAGGAGAGTAATGCAGGCAAATGGGCTCATTCGAGAGTTTTAAGGTGCACTTGGTAAATCTCGTTTAGATCGAAAAGCAATGTCAAAGCCCCTGAGCTATCTGCAGACCTTCTCGAAATTAATTTGAAGCAGGCTGAAATAAGAAGCTATATCTCCATGGCTTGCCCTCCATGCCATTTCTCCGGTGCTGTTGCCCTGCATCGAACACGTGCTGTAGAATGCCATCATCTACGCCTGCGATCCAGCGTGACGGGCTGTACCGTCCTCCGCACTGAACCACTGCGAACCGGTTCTAGCTGTCTTGTCGTTCACGGGCTGGAGCTCATCCACGTCTGTTGCCCTTTATGAATAGACCCAGGGCTCAAGTCAAGTAAACTTCTAATTTGGAAATTTAAATTGCCACCCTCCAGGAGAAGTAAACAAACCATCTGGGATAAGAAAAAGAAACATGACACAAGTGAGTTGTGAGGTTAGTCGCAAATGACATAAGGACGCTGCTCTAGGGAGGCTCTGGAATGGTGGAAGGACCCAGAAGAACAGAGCTAGGTTGCTACCGGCCATGTGGTCCCTGTCTAACCCAAGTGAGAGCTGGGTTTGCATTGCCAGAAGTTCATCAGACTCATTCCCGGTGGGAGATGGACTCCACCAGAGCAGCCATTTGTTGCTGATTCTATTCACAACTTTTATGGACAGAATTTCAAGGAGCAGCCAAGGGGAGGAGGGGGCCTTGGTCAATGGCATCAGGATCACACCTTTGCTTTTGGCAGATGACCTATGCTCATGAACTGTGGGTAGATAACAATAGAGTGAGATCGCGAAAACAAGTGGCAGAAATGAGCGTCCTTCACAGGGTGTGTGGGCTCAGCCTTAGAGAGAGAATGAGGAGCCCAGACATCCAGGACGGGCTCAGGGTGGAGCCGCTGCTCCTCCGCATCGAGTGGAGCCAGCTGAGGTGGTTTGGGCATCTGTCCAAGATGCCTCCTTGTATGCCAACTGGAAGACGACCCCAGGGCAGACCCAGGACATGCTGGTAAGATTGCCCTCGGCATCCCCCCAGAGGAGCTGGAGGAGGTGGCTGGGTAGAAGGAGGTCCGGGCCCCTTTGCTTAGACTGCTACACCCAAGACCCGGACACAGATAAGCGATGGAGAATGGATGGATGGATGGATGGATGGATGGAATAGGTACTCAGTGTGAATGGAATGGATTTGAGAAGTGATAGAAGAAAGGATTGCAGAAGAACTAACATTGAACCACATGGAAAATGTGAATCCTGTTGAATTATAGCAGTGGATTCAACCTACGTCTTCAGTGCTATGAGGCAGCACTACCACCTGCCGAGTCACTATACTACCTACACCCTCTGCACAAAGACAGTCCATCCATCCATCCATCCATCCATCCATCCATCCATCCATCCATCCACCTTCCAAATGCTTATCCTGGTCAGTAGGAGCTAAAATTATCCATCCACCCAGCCTTGCAGGTCTGGAGCCTACAGCATTAAGATCAGGACATAAGGTAGGGAAAAACACAGTCAGGAGGCGTGTCCATCACAAGACACACACAAATACCAAGAAAACATTCGTACGCCACGCAAACATTTGATGAAACAGCAGATTGTAATGGAGCTGCTTAACTTTGCATATGCATTTATTTAAACAAATCTCAGCTCGCTTTAATGTTACTAAAAGACCTGCCCTTTTTAATTGCTTTTACAAATGTTAAAAAAAAACAAATACTTTAATAGTGCAGTCGTTTCTAATTCAGTTAATGCTTGGCTTAAACGTTAGCCAGTTGTTTCTGATGCTGACAGAACATGTAAATTCTGTAAAAGTGTGAAATCCCAAACTCAAAATGCTGACCCACTTGCTGTATACATGTGGTTTGTTTATTGGGGGACATCAGCCAATTCTGCCTCAGAATAGCGCTGTGAAATTGTCCCATGTGACACCTACTGCAGGCTGACATTGGAGACAAAAGCCTTCTTGTTTCTCATACTCCATAGAGTGCCTGGGTGCTGGTACAAGATGAAGATCCTATTCTGGGAGGACATTTAGGATTTTCAATCTCAATGATTTGAATGTTATTATTGGATTATCATGGGCCTATTTTGGGATTATTATGATGAAGGATCTGATATTAGGCACTGTCTTTTAGGGATGATAAATCCTCAGCACCAGTCCACAGGAAAATTCTTTCTCCAAACCTGTGTGTACCAAGTAGCAGACTGTATATCACACCTAGGGCTCTCCTGTTTTCACACCATGTTTGGCCCAAAGGCAACCGTCTGAACCTTGTTCACCTGCCACTGTCTCTCTACAACTGTAAAGAAGCTGGAAACGTTTTCAATATTCTGTTTTCTACTATCTTCACCCATCTGGATTTGAAAGTACAATTTAAAAGGTCCAGGAATAAATTATATCAAGGTTTTGTTTTATGTTTATTAAACAACTACAGAATGCTTAGTTTTTGGGGTTAAGGGTGAGACAGCAGTTTTCATCAGAAGTCGTCATTTGATGATTGGTGGCAGTAATGAAGTGCGACAGTTGAACCAATAAGACTTCAAGAAATGGATCAAAGGCAGACTGCATACTGATATACCAAGCAGAGTGTCTTCTCATACACAAATAAATCATTTTTCAATGGCCTTTCCAATGTCAGACACGTTACCCATGCAAGAACACAGCCTTTCATTTCAGCTTGTGTTTGTTACAGGGATTGGCGGGGATCTGGTTGTTTGTTTCATGCTTCTTTATTCTTTGATAGAAAGAAATACTGATAGGACAACCGAGGCTTTAAAAGCTGTGGTGGGTGGGAGGATCCTGAACTAACCATTCAATGCTGGCGATAGGGAATGAGGCAATGAGGGTTTTGAAGCCTCATTTGTCCCATTGCTAGGAAAATATGTTGGGAAACACTTTACTGTAAATTTCTCCTGGTGATAAACTGACAGTACTTCTATAAAGAAAGGAGATTATTGCTGAAAGACGCCTCTATGATGGTCAGCGGCTCTGCTGTTAAATTTTTGCAGCACGGGGAGGGATGAGAAAGAACACAAAGTTGAATTCAGGTGAAAAACCACAGAGAGTGTGGGGAGATCACGTGTGATGTACCAGAAGAAGGTCAACACCAGTCCACCACCAGGGTGTTGAGTCCATCGAGTTAACACTGGCAGATACATTCATATTTAAAAGAAAGGTGCACCAACAAAAAAGGATTTTTTAGAAAAAGTCAGCATTCCTCTAAATATTTATGTATGGGAAGAAAGTGTAACTGAAAAGTTTTTATTTGTTTTTGTCAAATGCTTGAACTTCACGTTGTTGTTTAGTCACGCAGTCGTGTCCGACTCTTGGCGACTCCATGGACCACAGCACGCCAGGCCGCCCTGTCCTCCACCGCCTCTCGGAGCCTGCCCAAACTCACGTTCATTGCTTCCACTACACTGTCTATCCATCTCATCTTCTGCCGTCCCCTCTTCCTTTTGCCTTCAACCTTTCCCAACATTGAATATTGAACTTCATACAGTTTGGCAGATCTGATAATACGTTTATGGGGCTGCAGAGTCCTTTAGCTTATGAAAAAATCAGTTATATGCCTTCTGAATTTTCAGATCTGTTCTTTATATTTCATGAATTATACAATCTACTGTAATGTACAAATATATATTGTCCTTTAATGTTAGTGGTCTATGGATTTACATGCAGACAAATATTGAACATACAATGGACAGTGGAACATATTAAGAAAAATATGTATTATCTTTTGATATAAAATTACCTTTATCATGGCAATAAGCATTAGCTACCGTATTTCTTTTAAGTGTTCAATAAAAAAAAATCAGATATTCATAATGTCATAGGATCTCACATATTTGTTGAAACAATCTAGAGGAACCCCTGTTATAAGGAATTTCTAGAATCAGCCGTAATCTGTCTTCATCCTAATTTACCATTAAATGTTTTCAGTCGTGTCCAGTGAATCCCTGAAGAAATGTCTCATTGTATCCAGTGAAATACAACTCTCATCACACAGTGAAGGTGCTTTTGACCGCAGGCTTTCCTTTCATCTAAATTAGCTACCATCAACTGGACCGTAAAGCCATTGTTCTCCCCAGGAGCAGATTCAAACTATTATAAATATAATGCAAGTATTGAGGCAATAAGGGTGGAAGATTTCATTAAACAGCTAGAAGGTTTGAGCTGCCTTTTAAAGTGTCACGCCCTCTCGCTCCTGTTCCCTGGCTCCTCCCCCTGCTGCCTAGCTTCCTCGTGCTGCACCTGGTTGCTGTGGCGATGCTAATTGCCTCATTATGCACCTGGTGCTGGTTGCCTCGTTAAGTGAGTGGTTGCCTGGTTCCCTAGCCTATTTCCCTGTGTCAGCTCAGTTGGTTTGGGGAGTCTTGATCTGGAAGGGGGTCTGGTGGGTCCTGCTTGATTATACTGCCTCACGAGGCGTTCTGAGTGAGCTCCTAGCTCCCTCGGATGCTTAGGCCCTGTCACGGTATGCCTGTCTGTCTCAGTGGCTGGTATTACTATATGTGGGTAGCCAAAAGTGATCTAGCCTATGGAGGTAGGGGTACCCTGATCTATGGATACTCCATGCCTATGGATGGACAAGCTTTCCCCTGTTCGGGGTTCCTGTGTGCCTGCATCCCCCCGGGACTCTGTTCCTGCACTTGTGCCCATGGCATGCCTCGTCATGCCAAGCCTTGTCCATGTCTCCATGCTATGTTTTTGCCTGACTGGTGTTCTCTGGCCTTTCTGGTTATATATGAGCCTCCCCGCCCTTTGGGTCTTAAAAGCTGTGCTGCTCAAAGAACCAGTTTCTCCCTTGCAGGGTGTGATTGGGTGCATGTGTCCGCCAGTACTGTGACACCAAGGTCTCGAATGCTAATTTGAGGACCTCTAAATGACCTCCAGGCCTCAATCCAATCAGTGATTTTATTTTTCTTTGACCATAATGCAGCTACCATTACAAAAAATCAAAAGTATTCTTAAAATGCATTGTCCGCAAGCTGCTTTAACATGAGACTAACTTTGATGTGTGCCTACCTTCCAGAGCAGCAATGAATGACGTTCGTGAATTAAAAAGACTGAACTGTCATGTTGCTACCTGGGCTGCCACCAGGGGGCACCTCTCCATCACCCTCTCTGATCCTCAGCTCTTCTGCACACCTGTCACTTATTGTGTAGCATGAGTTTGTATTCCAGATCATACAGTCCTAAAGGAAACACACCACAGGATCAGTGGCATATGAGGATACCAGGTCCAGAAGTTGAGTAGATAGTCTGTATTACCATGCCTTACTGATGTAATGCTGTCATTATCATTGTTAATGCTTTTGCTGGCAAGACAGTAGATTAGGAATTATGTTACTGTACCTTCTTACTATATTGAGCAAAAATTAGAATTTGCTGCTGTGTTCCTTTTACTGGTAAGCAGATGGAATCGCTTTATTTGGAGGTGTGAAATTATGAAAATGAATTGAAAGAGTTGACCTTAGGAAAGCCTGAATCTCACACGTTCGAGGGACCATTATAAATGTTTCATATTAAGGTACGTGACTCAGAGCGCCTGCTTACAACGGCCCACATCCAAACCTCTAAGTATATCCCTGTTAACCCATTATGATGTCCCTATCATACCCTCTCAGTGGCAGGTAGCGTGTTGTGTATTCTCTCACTAAGTTACCCTGGGTGGTTTTCCCCAGTTGACAGGCAACCCACTAAGAAAGTGAATAATCTGGCATACGTGTGTGTCCATCATCAGCTAAATGTTCTCTCGTTCCAGTTCGGTGGTAGCATATTCCATTAACTTATCAACGCAAATGTTACGTCTGAGCGGTAACTCAGATTTCATGTCCTTCGCCTTTTATCACCAAAGTAATTTGCTGACATAAGCAGACAGACAAAAGATAATCTCCAACGTATCCTGTTAATGAACACGTGACGGTGGTCATGTGATCATAAGCAGGTCACACACAAGGGCCATTTCCAGGACCGGGATTGAGACGTTAATTCTGATTTTGGACCAGGGACACCCAAATGAAAATGGTCCAGAGCTTGTGAACCCGGTACCATCGGCCACATAAGTGACTAAGAACTCGGGACCCATGGAGCGTCCGTATTCCGTGTGAGTCACATGGTAACGCCGGCATTTCGTAAATTTACAGAGACCCTTTGCGACTGTTCTACGGACCCCCCTTAGTTGAAAACCCCTCTTCTAATTACTGGCTCTAGTGCTTATTTAACTTCTCGATTTTCTATTCGCCTATAGTTTCATATGCTTAGGGTACATGGGATAGTCTATTGTATGAGTTAGAGAATTAACGGTAAAATTGCTCCAAACAGCTTTTCTGCTAGTTGCAGATGGTAATTATATCTGTTACTATGGCTGAAAACAGTCACAGATTAAGAATTCAGCAGCCCAGCAAAACGCTAATAGAAAGGAGAAGTTTAGCATTTTAGCAGATCAATAGTAGAGCACATCCAGGTGCATTCGCTACTCTACAGAAGAGTGAAATCAGTCATGAGACTGGAAACGCCTTCCTGTAGCCAGGTATCCTTTGCATTCTGGGATGCGGCAGAGAACGCAGACTGTAGCGGCTAGCTCTTCTCACTTGGACGAACAACGAGGTACGTTGCCTTCTTGATATTTGCTCAGATGACTGCATCTGTCAGCTCCTACAAACAACTCCTGAAAACACCGGTGTTCAAAATGTTCAGTCAGCGGGAGAGGGGGAGAGGGGGTCTGACCGCCGGTCGACTGAACGGTGCTGTTTGACAGTTAAAAAACTGAGGCGACAGTATATAAAAGTGAGAAATGCCCTTCGTAAAAGTGGAAGCACAGGAGAAGAGAAAGAAAAATTCCCGTGGTTTGACAACCTGGAACAAATCCTCTGGACAAGACCAACAGTTTCTCCTGTGGACCTTGTCCAATCCCATGACGATACCTCCGTTTGTCATTCGGCTCGTACGGTTTAGCCTGATATATTGCCCAGATAATTACTCAGGATATGAGCAAATTCCCCATGTTAAATATGGACTAGCCAGAACACGGCAGCGTCTTCCTGCATTTTCTTTCTTGCTCCCACCTCAGACACATCTGGCCAATAAGCGGACTGAATGTTCTCCCGTGGTTCCTAGTCACTTGCATTTTTCTCTGTGTGAAAAGAAACCGAACCACTTGAAAAAGCTACAAGCTTACAAATCATAACTCATCAACTGATTCGGCCCAGAGTAAACGAACTATAGGTGTGAAGACACTCCTAACTTGTCTTACAACTTGTGACATGGGTCCGATTTGTGCGTCTCATTCTGAAGGAACCGCAATAAAATAGTCAAAATTTCAGAAGGATTGCACTTGAAAAATTGTATTTGCTGCATCAACACAAAAACGGGCTGCTGGCTGCGGATTGGATTTTGAGAGAAAATCTGCTGGGGAGTTTACAGGCGTTTACACAGACAATTTGAGCCTCCTGATACCTGGAATGCATATGCAAGATCGCATTAGGTTGGAGCTCTGGAAGCTGACAAGAAGGCAACTGGCAACGCCACAGAAAAGCTGAACTCTCCCCGAGACAGAAATGTGATCTCAGCCACTTCATCATCTGCCCCCGGTGTACGGTGCCTCCTCTGGACCTCCTCTTTCACACCCAGATGAATCAGCAAGGTTCTAGTTAGCCACTCAATATCCCTGTTGATGAGAACCTTATGACCTGAGAAAATCAGGTGAGTAGCAAGAATGGCTGTTATTATAAAACAATTCTCCCTTTGTGACCTTGTAGGAAGGAATGAATGGAGGCATGTGACATTGGGAACTTGGAATGGACCAGGCCATTATTTTGACAGTGCAGAGGAATGTGAAATGCAGGGCTTCTCAATAAACAAGTGAAAAATAGCTTTCTTCACAGGGAAGGGGAAAAGGATACTTGTAGCATGGGCTTTATGGTCCAACATGAGGGCCCTGGCCGGGGTTAACTGTGAAAACAATACAGAATCTGTAAATACGTGTGAACTCAGGACTCACAGGACAGCTGACACTGAACTAGAAGTATAACTGGGTTTCCTCTTGAGAGCGGCAACAGTTCTGACACTGTTCTCTTACAGCCCCCACACCAGTTTTTAATTATTACGCTAATATCCCGGTGTTCAAATGAGCAGAGCAGGAGATCCAAGGTATAGAACGTACCAGAAAAAGAAACACAACATGGCTGGCACAGAAAACACAACAGAAAATGTTTCAGTGACTGTAAAGAACCACCCTACCTCCATACCGTCTTCACCTCCGCTGGGGAGATGACATACACCCACTAGCCTGTCATGCTGCATTAGCGACTCTATAGTCATTGATGATCTGAAGGAATCTCCCCGTCACTCCGCAGTTCTATTGTAGCTTGGAAAAAGGGAGGCCTTTGAAAATGTCTCCCACGGCACTGCGGAACGTGAAACATGCAAATGGGCTTATTTAAACACATCGTTTGGCTATATTGTCAGCAAATCCAATATAGCGTTATATGAATGAAACAATGAATGTAGGACTCCATCAACAGCCACACAATCTGTAATGATGTTCCCTTATTTGCAGAGAGCCGTACTAAATCCAGTTTCTCAATTAATTCTCAGTGATTTCTTCTTTTGCTTGCTCATCTGTCTTGAAACTTTTTCAAATTCAACATTTATTGATAATTAGCATTTACAACACATTAGAACACATCGCTTTAGGGCAGCAATGAGGCTATTTGCCACTGCAGACATCGTCATCGTGCAGGCTTAACAATTCGGAGAAGACGTGTAGTCTAACTTTGGACCGCAGGAGGAAAGAGGAACGCTCGTACAACAGGGGGAGAACATGCAGAGCAGAGGTGGCAGATGTGAGGCACCAGGGATGAGCCTGTGACATAGTGACCTTTAAAACCGGTATGTAATGGTAAAATTGATTTCAATTCATTTATATAGCGCCTTTAACAAATACCAATGTCACAAAGTGCCATTCCTGTTAAAAGCTTGAAAGACAATTTTCTGCATACAAGAAGATAATAGGAAAACAGCTGAAAAGAGATTATGAAGGAGGAGGGCTGTGTGATGTAAGACATTACTTACCGAGCTGAATTCAGGCCTTCCCCAGGGTCGTATTGTATGTTAAACAGAGTAGGCAAAAATACATTATACGGCCGTGAAGATATTTACATTGCCAAACATTTTCTGTTACACCAGTCTCAAATAAATGCTAAATGCATTAACATTTAATAAGTAATAAACTGGTGAGTGCTGTAATGATTTTATCCACTGTGGTCCAGTAACGGAGCGCCCGCAAAATATGAAGACGGTCTTCATTACTCACATGTTGATAGGTGAAGGTTCAGCTTTAGAGCGAAGGTTTGCTGTTTCTTTTCTCTAATTTGGGCATGCACAGCTGATACTTTGCACATTTGCATTGGTATACCATTCAGCAATAATGACATCAGTCAAGGACATCCTTGTGAACCATAAGTGAAGGGAAAGGATATAATTACACATTCGAAATGAGCGTTTTCAGGAGATCTGCATGACTGAAGTGGGAAAACGAAACATATTCATTGACAAAGAAAGGATTCTTTTGGTGATGGGGACTGAGAAGGCGTGAAAATTAAAATCAGGTGAATTTGCCTAATAATGGAGGCTATATACAGTGAAAAAATCTTTTGCTAAGGGAATTTTTTAAGAAACGTCCTAATAAGAATACCGATAGATGATGAGTTAAGCCAACTGATCATGGCTTTTTTGAAAACGAAAAATTGGAGCATGTCAGCATAGGCTGACAATTTTACAAAGTCTCTGTAAGGTAAATATTTATTGATATCATTTTGGTTTACATGCAACATTATAGATCAATTATACAGAAAAAACATGAACTATAGTATGGATAGATGGGTGCATTGCTGGATGGTTGGGTGGATGGATGAACAGGTTTTAGCATAAAAACTCTGTAATTTTCTTATATTAATGACTGTAGTCATTAAACTGAATCATGATCACATTTTCTCATGTTTCCACCACCTCCATCTGAACTGTGACAAACATGGGAGAGCACCCACAGTCTGTGCCACGAGATTGTGGATTCGTTCCCCGCAGTTTTATTAGGTGTGTTTCTGTATTTCACCTTATAGTCACAGTGCAGTTGGTGAATTTGCACACAAGATCATCACACACTCGTACGCTCGTGTTAAATGACGTGAGAAAAGGGTGATTTGAATCGTGGGTGACATAAATGTAGTTATGCTTTTGCAAATGGTTTTCAAACAGCGGGATGCTAGCTGTATAAAATGATCTCAGTTTTTCCTGCTTGGCAGGAAAGTTGGAGAATTCATGATTACTTTTTCTCGTTACCGAGAAAAAATGAAAGAACACCACATTAAAAGTTTAGGTTAATTTTCTAGTATTTGTAGTATAATCATGCAAAACAGCTGTGAGAAATGTGTACTGATTTGACAGTTTGTGGGTGCTGATGTGTGCGTTTGCCAGGCTCACAGTCAATCCCAGCCAGGCACCGCAGCCACACCAAGTCTCCTTCCGTTCCTCAGCCCCGGCGTTCTAACAGCTGTCTTCTGTTATTCCAGTGATTTGGTTCCTTTGTGTTCCCCCAGCTGCCACACCTCAGTGTGATTTTTTTTTTTTTTTTTTGAGTTTCCACACCATTTCTGAGCGGTTCATGGTCTGGTTCCCTGAGTTCTCTGTCCCTCCCTTTGGACTTGCATTTGTTTTTTGTGCTGATTGACCTGTTTTGGATCTTGACCATTTTTCCCTGTGACCCCCAGCTACGTTCTTGGATATCCCTTCAGCTTTGGGAATTCTGTCTGTTCTGGTTTTGGCCCAGTTCTATCCTGATCGCTATCAAAAGTCTTACTCTGCACTTGGATCCTGTCTGTGTATTTGTTCCAGCATTCAGAATTGCATTTGATTATTATTAGAATGCGTGTTCCGCTTTTCATGTGAAGTAGGGAAGGATAAGTGGTCCATGGAGTCGCGAAGAGTTGGACACGACTGCGTGACTAAACAACAACAGGGAAGGAGAAAAGATCAGCCCTTCAAGATCAAGGAAGGCAGCTACCTCACAGACCCCCAGTTCATGGCTGTGTTTCGTGCTGAGTGACCACTTCCCCAAATAAACCCTGACTCTACTCTGCTTGCATGGTTCTACTCCCACGCCTGCCACAAAGGCCACGGGAATAACTGATGATGTCGCCATAGAAATATAACAAACAAGACAAGAAGAACCAAGGTGTCAACCAAATTATGCCAACAAATTCAATGGCCTACAAATTGGAAGAGAGGGGTTTGCACTCCAATAGGAAAGAAAGCAGAACTGGCAGTGAATGCAAAATATTGTAAAAGTTTCATTCTATCACATAGCAGGAGGATGATGTTTAAGACCATTCAACCAGATAATGTCCCCACATAGAAAGACAATTACTATACAAGCTGGATTGAGGAACGGTAGATGAACGAGCAAAGAAAGGTAACCTTCAAGCAGCTGATGACACCACACAGCAAGAAATGAAGAACGTCTGGAGGTGTTTATAAGGGATGAAGTGAAGCATTTGAATTCTGGTGCTGTCCTGGACTTTTAACAATGCCTGCAACAGACAGGAGAACAAAGGAGTGGATTTTTAATGCACCCTTAATTTAAGGTAGCTCAGAACAAGCAGACGTTGTTTATTAAAGCCTGGAATCTGAAATCATTACATGAAATAAGTGGATATGAGGGTGTGAAATCTGACAGCCCTCACTGTGTTGGTGTTCCTGACAATTAACAAACGGCTCGACATTTAGTCTGAAAATGGTAACAACAACGACTTTATTTTAGATTGTAATCCTTTCGTTAAAATTTAATCTTATTTCTGATATTTTTCTGTTTGCATTCACTATTAATTACTTTTAATTTGACTAACCACATGACAGAGTTATTAATGAAAAACAAGGCTCTCACAGAAACAGATTTCTAAAACACAGAATGTTTGAAAGTCAGACTTATGGTATTCTTGAGAATGATTTATTCTCTAAAACATAAGACTTTTTTTTTTGGTCAATCAATATTTTGTGCCAGTTTTTCCAGCTCCTTTTTCCTTGTTTACTGCAGAATAAACCATACATACTTAGGGTTAGAGTTAAGGTTCACCCTAACCTCTTAGTTCAATGCGGACTCATTCAAGAGATTTACTTGTATGTAGAAATATTAAAGACAAAAGTGAGGACTTTGAGCCATGTGGTAACTTTCATTGTTTAATAACAGCATGCTACAGGTTTCATGCCACCAGGGATTTTCTGGTGATTGTCTGGGCTGGTTGTCCTCAGGAACCATATTCCTGCTTCAACACTTATCAGTATCTTTTAGTAGAATGGCTTTACTGGAACCCTGCAAGCCTAATTATTATCTGTCAGACACTCTGACATGTTTCTTTGGGGAACTCTCAGCAATGATGTTTCGTGGTTTTTACCGAATTCTGATCACTAGGCAGCCAAAAAGCTTTTCTCACGGGCGTCAAATTGGAGGATGAGAAAATAACAAAAAGGCAAGGACGGCAAACTCAAAGAGGAGGAATAAAGTTTTTGCAATACTCTTTTCAGAAATAGAGTGACACCCTAGCTCTTTAATAGCAAAGAAATAATTTTAATGCTTTGTGTAGTTGTGGTGTTGTGTCTGACCATGAAATATAAGAAAGGAAAGAAATTTTAAAAATCAGCAGCGGAAAACTTTTCTCGAACAGGACACTAAATGTAGTTCTGGATTCAGTGAGATGGAGAGGGAAGCTGAGGAGATGACTGCTTCCCCATCCATCTAGGAGAAAGGCGTTGCTGTCTCTCTTCGGTGGTAACATCTCACTTGCTGCTTATTGGATGGATGCTGTCAGCAGAAAGCGAAAAGGAACCCTTAAGTACTACAAGAGAAAAAGCCTTTTCTTTATTCTGTGCCGTTTGAGAGGGCAGCCATGGCCACTTTGACAAGCTCTGTACTGAGCCATTCAGTCCAAGTCTCAGGTATTGACAGGCAATTCCGGAACTCTCCTTTTGTCAGGCGTTTTAGAGAAAGTCTGTGCTCCAGATGAAACCATGACCAGTCTTTGAGTCACAGAATTTCCTGGTCATGTGACTCAGTGAGCAGCAGGGGCGACTCAGGGATACCACTGGGATACCACTGGGAAATGGAACAGTGGGAAAAAAAAGTCGAAGTTTGGCCAAAAGACTCCAGCATGCTTTATTTTTTGCGATGCGCTGCCACAAAACAGACTAATGGACTTTGGTCTTTCGGCGGTGGATGTAACTGCACCCCGTTGGTCTTTGCAGGTCCTGTTTTTAAGGAGAATTCAGTGCCACGATGTCGTGCGGCAGACTTCAGCGAAGACGTATGGAATCCATCAAGGTCATGGACTGAAGGTCCATCGATCAGCAAACCTTGTCATGATCTCAGTGACAGACAGCAGTGCTTCCAGAAAAAGTTCTTAACATCACAGCACACATAAAATCATACAGCTGTAAATCATGGGTAATACCGTATTCACATACGTTTGAAATGCTCATTAAATTTGAAGTTCTGTGTGAATAAATGCCAGGGAAAGTACAACTATAGCATAATCAGTGCCTGGTGCCTATTTTATTACTATGATATCATCCCGCTGACACCAGCTTGATCAACATCAGTAACTGCTATCTATCCATGACGGCTTTATGGAACACCAGTGAGATTTACAGAGGAATGTTCCACTCAACTGGGGGGAGAACAAGATCCTTCACTGACCATCACAGCAGTTATTATGTACCAGAAAGTAGCAGCTTTATAGCAGCCCCGGGTTAATATCTTCCAGAAAACGTTATTTTCGCTTTGAGGCGAAAACAAATCTATACAGGCGTACGAGGAGGAACCCAAAAGCACACTTCTTGTTGGAGGATGATTTTTCATGAAAAATAGGCCAGCGCTAATATTAACTACTTAGCTTTTCTCCTTTCATTCCACAGGGAAAACATACAGCTTACCCAATCTCCTGCTGGCTTGCTCTTAATACCCATATACGGTCTCACAGTGGCCTGAACAGAATTAGGCACTTTGTGTCAAACACAGAAAGTGCTTAAAAGATAGAATTTTCTGGAACTAAAAGATGGCAACAGAATCATAATCAGAATGACAATCATATCTGGTGTGCTCAGCGCTCAGTAACACGGACATCCCATAGGATACGCAGTGCCGAGGCACATCAGAGCTCGTAGAATATGAACGCTGTGTCGGCAAGAGGAATAAGGTCTAAGAACATCACGTACGGTACATATCCACAAGAACAGTAATTTAATGCAGGTATGATATTAATTGCAGAGCAACTCCATCAAAAGAAAAGTAACCGAAGAAGCGATTATCTCCAAAATGGTAAATCGTCGTGAAAAGACAGGTGTGACTGACCACCAACAGTACATAATTCAGAATATATGTTCAGTTCAGTATTATTCAAACCCCCGCATACAAAACATCATGGTTGTACCATGAAAGACACTAGTTATGAGAAGATCAAATCAGCAATGGAACTGCTTATAAAGGACTGATTAAAAATTAATGAAAGTTATGCAATTTACTATTGATGATGGGTTTTACTGCAATTTTTACACTCTGTGGTGTGTAATACACCTCAATTACAGCCTAATTATAATTCTGATATTTTAAAGCACCTGGGGCTAAGTTTGATTTTCCATATTTTAAAAAGAATACATTATAAAAATATAGACGGGTTAAATTTTAAAGATCTGTCACTGGAGGAGAGTGTTGCGTCACCCTCCCAAGGCTGGGGGTGTAGATCCCATCTCACCTCCTGGTGTGGACTTTATGTACTCTATTTGAGGGTTTTCTCTGGGTCCTCTGGCGCTCCAGACGTATAAGGCTTGGTGAACTGGGCTTACTAAATTGCCCATCGTGTGTGTGTGTGTGCGCCCTGTGACGGACTGGCATCCTATCCCATCTCTGCCTCGAACCCTGTCCTTCCTGGGGATGTGTCCTGTGACGGACTGGCATCCTATCCCATCTCTGCCTCGAACCCTGTCCTTCCTGGGGATGTGTCCTGTGACGGACTGGCATCCTATCCCATCTCTGCCTCGAACCCTGTCCTTCCTGGGGATGTGTCCTGTGACGGACTG
>JAACJT020000276.1:0-20734 GCA_009936485.2 Gymnarchus niloticus | reverse complement strand
TAGTCTGTTTGTCCTTGTTTTAATGCTTCTGTATCTTTTGCCTGATGGCAGCAGTTGGAAGAGATCATGGGCCGGGTCTACTCTCTTATTGTTGCACTATACTGTCTGATGGGGCATCACTTCCTTGCTCTGCTATTGCCCCGTTACAGGAGGACAGAGACTACGGCACAAGAATTTCATTGTATTCTTTGAATACGCACAGCAGTATGGCTACTTCCACGCTAGTGCGTTTTTGTTTAAAGATGCAGACAGTAGTTTACGTGTTCACCTTTCATCCACACTGCCCTGGTGTTTTTATCCCCTGGCTCAGAGTTGCAGTGTGAATGGGTGAAAACGAAGAGTTTTGAAAACACGACTTCTAATTGAGCTCTGATTGGTTCACGCTTATTACACAGCCCTAACCTGATTTCATTCATAATGAATGGCTTTTTGTAGTATACGTTTTGAGTTGTTTTATTGTGGGCAAATTTAAAAGACGACATGAAAATGCTGGTGTGGGCAGAGACTTTGAAAGTAAATGTAGTAGTCTGGATGTAGCCTAACACTTGAAATTCAAATTTATGCGGCGTAATCATTACCTGAAACCAGTGGAGGTCCTGGCACATCTAACGCCCCCGGTGAGATTCTGCCCAGGGGTGACAGTTGCCTACATCACACATCTGCTCCACATTCCCAGGGACTGACATGGCTTTGGGTGCACCCATGTTCCTTGTTTCTCTATTCCAATTAATTGCCTTTGTCCTGATTTCTCTCATGCATCTCACCTGGTTCTTTTGCTGCTTAAGCCTAGCTTCCCATCTTGTCTGGGTCAAATGTCTGTTCCCTTCTGTTTTGTTGTTTTGTTTGGCTTCATTTAGTGCAGGTTAAGATTGTTGGGATTGACTAGTCACAGTGTTGTGCTTGCTGTTAAGGGGCATTACCAGTCCTGTTTTTAACTCCTAGTCTGGTTCCTAGTTCCCAGTCTGGAAATGGCATAGTCATTCCTGTTCATGACCACAGTTCTCGCCTTGTCTTGTTGAGTTTACATTATGAGTTCATTGCACTGTGTTCAGAGCAAAGCCTGATACTTTATTCCTTTTGTTTGTTATTAAACCCTGTTTGCACTTCTGTTCTCTCTATCTTTGCTTCGTGGCCCCCTGACCCAAAACTGAAAGCAGCTGTGGAACTCTTATTATGAAAATAGCAATATTTATACAGAAATATAAATGCATCATTTATAACTTAAGCTTCTAATGCATACAGTAATATTAGCTGCATATACAGTATGATTCTAGCCATGACCGTGCCTGGATGGATGGATGGATGGATGGATCTGAGAGTACCTTAAGTGTTACAGGCTGAGCAATTTACTTTCTATTTCAATTAAATATCACAGCAAAACCTGTGTCACTTGTATAATTTTGTTTTTTGTTCTTTTTTCAACTTAAATCTGTATTTGTTGGCTACGTAATAAGATGTTTTTAAGCTTGCCCTCGGTGGCAAGATGATTTTTTTTAACTGCTTGGGATTCTCGTCATTTTTGATTGAGCCGCTTCATTTGTGCTTCTTGGTCAATTTCTGTTGACCCTTCTCTGGCTGATGCAGGCTGCAGATGTGTCACAGGAAAAGTGAAACGGTCGACGTTCTGTACGGTCAAGAGCCATATACGTAGTTAAAACCTTTTAATTTATTGTCAGATTGAAACAACAACTTTAAATGAGGCATTAAATGAGGAACTTTCATTTGTGTTATGATTATAAAAATAATGATAAAAATTTTGAACTGCGATATTTTACTCATTTTAGACTAAATTATATAAGTATATATGATAGACTTGAATTTATATATGATGGTGAAGGTTAAGAAGAATCACTCACCGAGAAGAATGATTTTGTTCAGTTCAGCTGTTATAATACAGACCATGCTGACGTTTGACCTTACCATGAGGTGAACGCTGTGTACTCTCTCTCCCTCTACGAGTACCAAGTGAAACTGGCTTGCTGCCACGTACGGGGCTGTCCGATTCCCAAGCTCGGGAAGGGCTTGGATCCCCCGGCTGAGCTGGAACTCAATGCCAACAGGCTGTTCCGCAGAGTGACTGGACCCGGGAGGTGTGTCAGTCACAGGCTGTCCACACACCGTCATGACAAACGTGAATGCTGAAAGAATCAACTTCTGGGTATGCTGTGAGCAGCCTGCCAGCAGGAGAAAACGAAAGCAAGGAGCTGGAGAAGATACACAGAGCCGATCATCGTTTTAAGCCACTGTCGCACACACAGACTCAAGACTGACTCTCCAGCTACTCAGAACATCTGGAAGAATTCTCAGGTGCTGAGGCGCCTCCGATTGAAGGCGTCTCCGATCTGATGAACAGGACAGCTGGAAAAGCTGATAACAGAAGGAAACGTATAAGTGAAGTCGTGGATCTGAAAAACTACAGGAAACTACAGGAAACTACAGGAAACTTCTCAGAAGATCACAACCACATAGACACCTACAGCTGAAAGCAGACTGTGCAAGAAGCCAGAACATGCAGAAGATGACTTCACCATTCAAAGGCTGCTAAAAGTCATTCAGTTTAGTTCAAATCCAAATGCAGATTTGATTTGGTTTATGCAGGAGCGTGTTCCTCTTCTTATTAAAGATTGATTGTAATACGAAGTAAAACCAGCAGCTGAGAGAAATGCAGACCTTCCTGAGGGGCAGGCGGGTTGGTTACTGGCTCAGCGAGAAGAAGATGAAGAAGCTGAATTTCTCTGCCTTTGTGGACCTCTGCAGGTACGTGATGCTGTGCTTCTGATGTCTGTGTTAGCCAGACGCTCGATCCACTGTCCTTAATGCGAGAAACACACTGTTAATTCTGGGATGTCTCCATGTGTAGTAGTAATAGCCTGTTCCTGGATCAGTGATGCACACTCTGCCGGAGCCCAGGGCTTGTCAGGTACCCAGCAAACACAATGTTCCTTGAACGTCCAGAAAACTGGATGCAAACGTTCCAACAACCCAAGAACAACGTTTTTAAAACGTTCCGCTGACCCAAAACTGGTAATAGGGTAATAAGGTATCTAAAGGAGCATCAGCAGATGCGGTGGATGCGGTCTATCCATAAACAATAAGGAGGCCAGTATCCCACCTCCTTTTAGTTTTGATTTTATTTCATGAATCTGACTTTTCACTGAAAACTGCCTGCAACTAAGTCAATGGAAATCTACAGGTCTGGTCTGGAGACACCAGTTTTGATTGGAGGGCCTGCAGCTTAATAAGTTAAATCACTTAACAGTTCTCAGTGTTTTAAAATTAAAACTCCGTGTTACATTTACCACTTTTCTGTTTGCTAAACTTCAAAATCGTATTTTCAGCACACATGCATTGGGGTTAAATAGGGGACATACACGTGCTTTCATATAAAATGTAAGCTACGGTGTAAAAACCACACCACAAACAGGCTGTTTTGTTTCAGCATATTATTACAACTGTGCCAAGATTTTAAAAGTGGCTTCTTATAATAATTCAACTATTAAATGGGCCCCCGGAATCACCCCGAAGCCCCTGGATGGGTGTAGGGGTTACTATGTACATCTTTTCAAATACAGCAGCAGTTGTTCACTGGGGTGGCCGAATGTTTTCATGATGTGACGTGAACAGCAGCTCTGACAGAGCCTGACCTTAACATTAGTCTGAAAGGTGCCTGCATGTCGTTTGTCTGAACCTTCTATAGCTTTCTCTGGATAAAAAGCTTGATATTAAAATGCTTAAAACGTGTTTTCCTTGATTATTTTTACTCTCGACAAAACGGTATATTTTGTCTCCTGTTTGTAACGTCATATCCACTTCCAACGAAGATATTACCTCGATCTTTTAAGATTACTGCATACAGTACAAATAGAAATGTCAATGCTGCCAATGAAGCCTTAAACCTTCATACTGGAATGCAATGCAACGCGAGGGTTAACTTCAAGTACTTTCAAAATTCAAGTATCTTTTACACAGCAATTCACTCAGTCTGAGCCATATAACACGTTTGCACCAAAATTCAAGCACATTGAAACATAACCAATTTATCTAATTAGCTCTGTTTGTTCCATTCCGATGTGTCTGAAGCGGAACATTGCTAACTAATTTAAAAAATAGGTAATGAATTTAAAACGTAAAAAGAACAATTAGGATAAGCCACGTTTAAAGTCAATCAGTGAAAGGTTTTGTAGACCTGCTGCAGTGCTAATTAAGGAGTGAACCAGGCCAACTGAGGGCAGGCAGGAGACTCGATGGACCGGCCGTTCCTCTTCCGAAATGAAATCTCTGCATTTGGGGCTGCCCAGTCTGGTGGCCACCCCTCGCTGGCGTCCACAAATATTAGTTTAACCAAGGTAAATGTCCTTACCACAATAAATTGGGTAAATACGGAAGTGAACATATGACAGAGTGAATGAATGACTGAAAATGATGTTTTATGTATCTGCACAGACATGTTAATGAAGACTCCATAATGAAAATCCTTTCAGATCCATCACAACAGGCTGCGCTCTGTATGTGACTCTTTGGAAAGCAGGGACGGAGCTCAATTTCACATCAGAAAATCGTGTGCTCGAGTCATACTATAGGGGAACGGTTTGCCGCACTCCTAAATGGCTCTGGAATTGAATTACCTCCAAAAATAACTGCAATATAAAAATTGTTCTGTGAGGGCAAATTGCATGGTTCAGAGCCTTTGTGTAATATCTTGGTGATGTCACTGACTGTTAGATTTTATTTCTGTCTGCATCTTGCGTAATTCCACCCAGGCTAATTCCACAGTAGTTCTGCTCTTACTACAGGTAGACGTTCCAGTGATGTGGTAGCATTTTAGGAGATCTGTTCTTTGAGCAGCTCGACCCAGCAGGGGTACCTGTGTTTAGCTGGTAATGTACCAGAGGATGACTCAGTGTCAAAGGAGCTACGTTCCCCTCCATTTCACTTGCTTTTTCTGTCTCCAAATCACCCAGCCCTCAGGATAGCCCACTTTTAAACCTGCGTCGTGCAGCCATGGCACTTGTCCACGTCGGTTTTACTTTAGGCTTAGCATTAATTAGTTAAAGCCGAATGCAGCTCAAAGCAGCACTTACCACGATTTCCCGAAATGCTTTACGACAGAACCTTAACTTAATGACGAGAAGGGAAGATGTTCAGCAGTCAGTCACAGCTAACAGACAGACTGACCTGGCACTACACTACCCCCAGATGCTGGTTTGTAAATCTGGAGTCAGAGGTGTTGATTACATCGAGGGTATGGTGATACAACACACTGCTAAGAGGTGTGGCTTCTTAGTAATTATGTACATCTGTTTACTCTCATAAAAAAACAATAAATCAAGAAGGCAGCACAATTATAACGTCCCCTAAATCAATGTCTGAATCCTCACGTGTTCCAAAGCCACGTGACAGTGGCTGGGGGGCCCGCACTCCACCTTTATTTTGCAGTGTCCCGCAGAATTCCTTAAAGCTTCATTCAGTATAGCTTTTTAAGAATCGCAGAGTAAATTATTTTGAAATTGCTTTGTGGAGATGCAAAAATGTCTCATTTCAGCAGTCGTAGAGAATTTCTCAGTGTCTCCTAGCAAAACCACCCCATCCCCCACAATGCATGTGCAAAGACACTTACAAATATCCTAATGGCCGTACCACTAGTATTGCATTTAAGCACAATTACCTGGCATTGGTCATCTTCTGCTACAGGCTAGAATTTTATGTATTTGATGCCTTCACTACCTGGCCAGTACAAGCATTTGACAACAGATGTAGTCAATCCTGCAATCGCATTAATAATGTGCCCTTGTAGTGGGTAACACATGACATTGGATTTAATTAGATAATCCACACACAAGTTTAATCAGTGTCTACGTTCTCTTTGAGACTTCAGAATAGGCCTGTACTGAATGGCCTATAGAGTGTATATAGCGTTTACAGTATGTACACGCTAGATTTACTGATGAGCCAAAACATTATGACCACCCCCTAGTAGACCCCCTAGTCGTCATGAATAGGTGGGCCTGGTTTGTCAGTATGGACAAGTAGCCTGGAGCTTTCAGCACAGTTCTTTCTGGTCAGCATGCGTCTGTCTTTTTATATCCCCTTTCTTATTTGTACCTTTATACATGTGCCATCTGGCTTCTGGGAAAAGTAAATTGTTCTACTTCACCTCAAAAGCTGCATGAAAACCTAGCTGGTGGTGATATGAACACAGTTTGTCAGTTTTTAAATATTTTTATATAATCACTGTCACCCTGGAAACATAATACTGATAAATGCAACATCCAAATTTTGGTCAGTATGTACGATTTTAATAAAAGAAAAAAATCATTCCCATAAATCTT
Organism: Gymnarchus niloticus; assembly: GCA_009936485.2. Lineage (NCBI taxonomy): Eukaryota > Metazoa > Chordata > Actinopteri > Osteoglossiformes > Gymnarchidae > Gymnarchus > Gymnarchus niloticus. The sequence goes on along the minus strand of JAACJT020000276.1, from coordinate 14,405 downwards.
GGAGTCTTCGTTTCTCATATGGTGCACCTATCTAGCTTCCAGACTGCTTTAAGCTGTGCAGGGTCATGGGGGGGGTAGGGGGTGGAGCCTAGGCCACAACAACCCATTGCAGGGCACAGTCACATGCACTCTTTCACCCAATCACACTACAGGCAATTTAGAGTCACCCACCTGCCTAGATCACGTGTCTTTGGACTCTGGGAGGAAACCTGAGTAGCTGGAGGAAACCCACAAAGCATAGGGAGAACATGCAGGCTGCACACACAGAGCAGAAGCTGGATTTGAACCCCAAAATCTGGTGATATGAGGCTAGTGTGCTAATCACAGAGACACCGTGTCCCCGTGTTGTTCTTTGGTCTAATATTTACATTTATTTGGCAAATCCTTACCACATTGAATACTGTCCTGTCGTCTTGTCCGACTGGTGCTACCTTCTATTCCCAGTGACCGGAAGCCAAGTGAAGTCTCATTCAGTTCCAGCTCACCCTGTCTGGGCCATTCGTGGGTCAGTGCCTGAAATGTGATGCAGTCTTTTCGTCATTCTCAGGGGGTCTGTGGGCTTTATACTAAAGTACTGCATTTGTGTTATAAATTGAAATTTAAAAATCAAATGTTTACTTTTCTCTTCTTTACTGGGCATTCTTAAATTCTCAATGCCAGATACTTTCATTTCTTCTGCAATTTTGCTGTATAACTGATATGCTTGTTAGCTTATCCGGTCAGAGGAAACTGTTTCTGCTGGATGTGTTCCACTGGACGGCCAGTAACTGTCTCTTTCTGTTGCTTCCCTTAGAAAAAGAGGAATCGAAATGATTCAGGTAAGCCTGTTTTCATGACCCTAAGATCTCCGGCTTCAGATCAGCGATATTTGTGACAGAGCACGGTCGCCGAGTACGCCACTTAAGGCTGGTTGTTTTCACGTCTCTCATTCCCTGGAGTTCCAGTCAACCTTTGATACATTTTATGGGAACTGACACCGTCTCTCTGTGGGCAGCCTAATGTAATCACGACGCACTTCTCTGATCAACGCGGGTCGGTGGCCCCAGGAGAAGGTCTTTCAAAGATCTATAATGTGAGATTGATGGCTATTCTCAGAGCAGAACTGTGAGTGAACACAAATGTGATCACAGATAGCTCGCATTTGTCTGAGGGAAATAAGCTATTTTATCGCCTCACGAGTATGTGGTCTCATCCACACATGCGAGGACCTGCTATCCCTAGTTTAGAGCCCGCATATTTAGTCAAGAATTTATTTAGAAAAAGACTACATTTCTTGCTACTGAATGGCCATGTCCAGGCTGTTTTGCCAGGAATTAATGATAGCATGTTTATCTCTGAACCTGGAAATATCAAGATCTGCTGATCAAGCAGAGAGCTTTGGCTTAGCGTGCAACGCCTGTTGGTTCTGTTCTATCCCTGAATGTCTATGCTTGGGGTCACACTAAGCTCTGCTCAGTGGTGGTGTGTCAGCTTTAACTACACAGCAACCACCAGACTGGCATCATTGTGAACTGGACTCTGTGACTTGGCTGTTCGTTGACCTGTCACTTTTTGTTTCAGGACTATCAGCGCCTTTATCAGACTGATTGGCATTTCCTCTTTTTTTGCACAGAGCACATTATGTAATTTTAAGGAAATCACTGCTCAGGGAGTTAAACTGTACAGTAGATAAGGTCTGTGAGCACTGGGAAAACAACAGCGGGCCCCCACAATAGAGGAGGAAACAGAGCAGGTGACATTTTGTGACCCAGCCACCATTTCCTGTACCTCCCATCGCTGCCACAATATTTCTGATGCCACGCCATTTCATAATTTCTAAGCACTTGTTTCATAAAGTAGGTCTGTGCTTCCTTCCCCATGTAAGCCAGCATAGAACGACATAACCGACAGACAATAATAATCAAACTGATATCCAGGCTGACAATATCGTCCAGCTGGAAACTGAAATCACCATGGCTTCATTTGGCCCCGTGTGGTCGTTATTATAACTGTTTTTTTTAGGGAAATGTGGTGTTTGTCAATAAATAAACAGATGTCAGACCAGTGATGCAACTCACACTCTGCAGAACTTCAGTATGAACACATACAGGATAAGCTTAGCATTTCACCCTGTGACCTTCATCAATCATTCAGCCTTGCTCTTTGAAGACTCAGGGCCGCGTTGTTGGCTGATCAACCAAGTCACCACCTGCTCTACGTTGAGTATTATGATGCCACTACAAATGCAGAGGCAGAAATGGCATTCCATTCTTTCTTTGGCTGGTTTTGGCCTACCTGTGAGTCACCTGTCTGTGTGAAGACAGTAGTGTCTACCGTTGTGGAAATGCCCGTCCTAAATAGGTGGATACCTGTACACATGTACAGTCTGATTACAGTAGAAGATCTACCTGTAGAGCTTTACTGAAACTGACATGAATCTTGTGGAAAAATCAATCAAGCTTTATTTTACTGCCACTTTGCTCTCATCCTTACCATGGAAAAATACATCCTGGGAAGAGACCCAGAGTTAACAGCTCAGAGCAGATCTGGATTTGGACGTGGACTCATGGGAGTTCCTTCCTCTCCCACACCTCCTCCCCCATCGGCACACACCCATCGAGAAGCAGACACAAACACGCCAAGTTTGGCTTTAAAATGATGAGTCCCGGATTGGCCTGGGGCATGGGGCTCTCTCTCTCACTTTCAAAGTGCTGCCAGCTTTGTTTATTATCTTGATCCTCCTCAAAGGGGGTCACCAGGGTCGCCGTGGCACCATGCCAGTCTCAGTTCTTTTCCGCAAGGGACCCGGGGCCTCCAGCCTTTGCATTACTCATGAAATGCTCTAACCAGTATACATCCTACCATTTCCCAGAAGACTCCAGAATAAAGATGGAACTGTGGTGTGGCACACAAATGCTCGATGTCCTAATGACACGGGGAGAGATATTTAACAGTCAGTCCCCTCCTGTAAGCTCAGTGACCTGGGGCCCCAAGCAGCATGTCACTATTTTAGCATCTCTACAGTTAGCTGCTGGTGGAGCGGGTAAAGACCTGAACTAAATCCATTGCTGCGTCCTTTTTGCTCCAGTCTTGATAAAAGTCCCTCCCCGGAAGCTTGATTTTAAAAATATACCCAGCGGGCTTTCCCCAGTTATAGACTAGTCAAAGCAGTCAAAGTCCTATAAGATCCAATTCCCATGGTGATTGGTTTGCCGTCTGTAACAAGGTTGCCTTGAGGTTTCAGCATTGCTCTGCATTCTGAGCATGTCGGACCACTCAGCTTCTCTCGCTCCTCTCCACAGAAGTTCACTAAGCGAGGTTGGAGCTGTAGGTGCTGCCCTCTTAGCCTGTCACACAGCCCAGTGCCGCCTGTGGAGAGCCGCGTGCCATGCTGAGAGTTCTCAGCTGGTAGTGGCACCTGTGCGAAAATAATTTGAATAAAAGTACTGTGCATATCTGTCTGTGTTCATGCAGTAAAAATTTCAAACTTACAGCCTCCCACTGCTAACGCTGGATGACCAGATATGCTGTTTCAGCCTTTAAATGAAGCCTGTTCATTCAATAGGATTATAAATTATAGTAGGAGTACTGAGGCAGTGCCATGTGTTGCTGTGATGAGTGATCGCTCGCCTTGGTTCTGTAAGTCATCTCGGTTAATGAAATCCAGAGGATCCTCGTTCGCCTCAGTGTCCCATTTATGATATTCACAAGGCCAGTTGGGCAGATCAGGAAGGAGACGGAGAGACTAGGGAAGGTGGCTCCATGTTATCGGGGTATTTGGGTTTGGGTTTGCTAGGTGTCTTTGTGTTTTGGGCTCTTTTAGGCTCACAGTCACCGAGTTTCAGTTTGCCATTCATAATGGGGGGCTTGTCCCCATTCTCATACAATGAAACTTTCTGTTTATTCAGCATTTGCTGAGCTGAGGCTTTGTCCCACCCTATTGTAGTCCCCAACCCTGTAACCCTGTAAGGCAGAACAGGTAACTTCAGGTTATTGATTATTGACTCGCCACTTGATTGATCTGCTAGGAGGAATCTTTCTTTATAACGTGATCTTCTGCCTGCAGTTGGCAGTTTGGTCGACTCGTATTGATCATCCTTCAGCTAAGCAAGTGCAAACTAAAATACTACGTTTGGATCGGTTCCGTATTTATAGCATATCTTATTTTTCGTTTTCTTCTGTTAAAAAACGCCCGGCCATTCAAGCAGCCCAGGGATGTGAATAACCGTGGTTAGGGTTCTTACTGGCTGGGCTGACCTGCCACCGAGTTCTGATATAAACTATCCACTCGCTTTCCCAGTGTCCAGGTGCTCTGACTGTAGCTTCTTAAACGTCCTCATATAAGGTCTGCTTGGCTCATCCCTTATGAAACCGCCTGTGTCTCAGTTTGTTCATCAGTGCTCAGATCAGGCTGATAGTGCCTTTATTTACTTGTGCAGAGATGGAAGCATTTCTCCAGATGGAAATCAAAAGGGGAGAAGGGAGGTTTACTTTCCGCTGATGTTTCTCCTCCGGCCATCTTCTCCTTCTCTATACCAGCTGGTTTCTTTAGGAGCTCTGGAATCTTTCACTTGGTTTGGAATGTATATCATCAGATTAATTTTAATCAGTTTGCTTTTCTTATCAAGACACCTGAATTTGAGCTCGACTGAAGTCGGGACCTTTAAAACTAATATTTATATGGAGCACTTAAGTTCACGCTTTTTGTTTTGATAAGAAATCTTGAAGCCAAGGTGATTTCCACAGCATGACACTCTTCAGATGGCACTGTGTTTAGTCAGCCCTGGAGTCGTTCAAGTCGTGGTACCCTTCGTTCAATGTCGAGTTTCCTAGGGTTTATAAACGTGAGAGTGCTCAGTTCCTTGTCAACATCTGATAGCCAAGAAGGGTAGGCTCAGTTTGAAGCACCGGGTTTTCTTCAACTATGGAGCTCCAGGGTCGTATTTTTCCGGTCCTGCATTAGGCACAGCTCATTGGGTAGTGATCTATGTTTGTCTCATTGTTTGGAATCCTGCGGCCGGCAGTGTGTTCGTACTGCTTTTGGGCCCTTTTGCAAGACCCAAATCCGCAACTGCTCCAGGGTCCTGAATGCTGACTGACGCCAAGTTGAGCAAGTATGAAAATCGCTTTGGAAAAACGTGTCCGCTATATAAATTATCGTAGGCTCTGACCTCGGTTGTAGCTGAATGCCATAAACTTTTAGGCTCCACTATTAGAGCTTTGGGGCATACTTGAGATTCAGGAACCATCCCCATTGGTTCCTTTAGGCGTTTGTGTCTGAGAATATGCTAACTCTCCTTTGGATGAAACATTCATTAGGAGAAATGAGTGAGCTGTTGGCTGGAGTCACCATCTCTAACGTTTACCATGGAAAGCAGCCCCTTGTACTCTCACTTTGGTTCTGTTGCGGATGTGGTTCTGTTCCTCACATTTTTTGTTTGTTGTTAGATGAAGGCAAACAGGCTCTTGAACTTCTCTTCAGAATCAAAACCTGTTTTTCTATAACTGGTGAATACAAAAAGGATTCTGATTTTGTGGGGAAAAAACAAACCCTCTAAATGTTGATGAATTTAAAGCCATAAGATATATAGTATTCTCAGGAGTGACCTTGGAGTAACCTGCTATATGTAACATAGTATTTTTGTTGACCTCTCCATCGGCCTTCAGATTGATTTGAAAAATTAAAAAATAGCGGTTCAGTGGTCGTCAATGAGAAGTTACACATCACAGCTGAGTGAAAAATGCTACAGGGTAATGAATGATTTGGTCCACTGTCTCCCACCCACGGCCTCATAACTCATCACGCATGTGGCCTCTCCATCCAGTGGAGCTCTGAATCTATCCTACAAAATTATTTTGCAGACTGTATTATAAAATTATGTCCTTTATGTATTGTGCCAGTAAAATGCATTCCTGTTATGCAGTAATTTTTGAGACTTTAACAAGACCGATGAAAACAGTGAGAACAGCTCTTTGGAGCGTGGATGCAGTCCAGCGATGTGGTGTACAGGGCAACGTGGGAATTGATTGGCTTTCAAAAGCCCTGCAAAGAATGGGGGTTGGGGGGGGGATTGAGTGAGGTGGGTGACCTTCGAGCTGAACTGGATGAGAGCTGTGTGGCATTTAGATCTGTGGGCTGAAGATAAGATGAATTGGATGTTCCCAATCCACCAAGGTCGCCGGTTTACACGTCGTGTCTGTTTTCTTAGATTATCTGAGCGGAGTGGAAGCGGATTTCCAGAGTTCCTCTGGGGGTGAGCCGTGGCTCAGTGGGGACTCAGCTCACGGCTCCCACCCTGCGGTCCCACGACTTGCTGCTCTGGGGCCCTGTCTGCACTCCCATATTTGGCACTGTCTCCATATGGCTGAAAATCGACCCAGTCGTTTTATAACCTTGTTTTCCCCTCTGTAGCTGTTCCAGAGTCCATCTCACGCATTGTGCTGTCTGGGCCTGGTTCTGTAATCCTGAGAGAGTGTAGTGTGTGACCAGGACCCCAAGTGCAGGCTTTGCCTGAAAATCCACAGACTGTCTGTGCCGTGGGCGGGCGAAGCTGTGATGAGCCACACTTTAGTCCTGCTTGGGGGTCGCCCCACAGCGTCTGTTTCTTTCTGGCTTATGATTCCTTTTCTCCTCATTACTCATTCATTCTACAGCTTCAGGGGGCCCAGAATAAGTGTGATTTGGCCACATTTGCAACCATATGAAGTGCTGGAAAGCAGCCTGTCAGACCTCTGACTGAGACAGAAGCTGACAAACCTCTGTAGTACTACTTTATGTAGGCAGCAAAACCTAACGTAATTCATCCAGACTGAATATCACGGATTATCTGTAGCCGGGGTTTTCAACCACTTTTGAACCAGGGACCCCCAAAATAGACCAGAGCTACGGACCCCCTCCCACAAATGCATTATCACAGAGTGACTGTGAGCTAAAGACCAGGGGGATATTTTTAGTGCGTAGAATTCTCATGTATTGCTTGAACTTGATGATAATATCGGTATTTATTCAATTTACAAAACCCCCCAACAACTGATTTATGGAGTGTGGGTTGAAGACACCTGATCTATGGAAAACTTTTCCAATCAAAGAAAGAGACACAGGCATCACGACTTTGAGGTTTTGCTGTCTGCGCTAAAATAGAAGCTTTATGCTGGGGTGGAGCCCAGAGCACATGAGCCTTCGTCCAGCTAAGGAAATCGGCCTTCACCTGCATGAATGTCTGCCGCCGTATTGTCTTTCAAGGGCTCTGTGATCTACGGTGGTATTTCAAATCCCCTTAGACTGTTAGGACCAGATTATGGTAAAAACCCTCTGGGACCTTAACTGAAGGCACATCAAGCCGAGCCCATTCGAGTTCTCAGAACCTCCTAGCAACTTATGTACACACTAGGAATTCCAGTAGTGTGTGAAATCGCTTTGGCTGTTTTACGGATCAAAAGAGGAGGAAGAGTCATGGACTGATGATAGTGAGACTGACCGAGCTGAGACCGCTACGTGGAGACGATTGTGCTGGAACTGTGGGGCTTAAGTAGATCTGCGAAATCAACGAGGAAAAACATCTGTCTATTTGTGCAGGAGAGGCTTTTAAGGCCCAGCTGGAACTCCACTGAAAGCTGCTGGAAGATCCACTCTTTGTCTGCCCGTTTCGTTGGCTGTTGGGGCGAAGCAGGCTTTGGGCAAGCTCAGATATTAATAGTTTGCTTTAATATTGCGGTTGCATATGTATGCATCTGTCACAAATGCACAAGTCCTGTGAAGACTGACCGTTGACTCCTAATCTGTGCCCTTGCTGCTGCCCCCAGCTGGACCTCAGCCAGCCTCTGGAGGAGCAAGGTCCCCTGGATGTCATCGTACACAAGCTGACTGACCTGCTCCTGGAGGCAGAGCAGAGTGACACTCAGGCCCAGCTGCTAGTGCAGCACATGCAGGTAAGAGGGCCTGGATGGGCCCTGGTGGCGCTGAATGGTACTGGGTGTAATGAGTCATTCATGGATGAGTTATATCTGTGCTCAGCCCCTCTCTTCTGATCAGCGCTACTCTCCCACAGAGGATGTTGAATGCCCCTCCACTTCCTAGGTTTAGGGAGGACTTTGAGAAGTTCTAACGCTTTAATCTTTCTAAGGTGACCATGGCTTTGTTGCAGGACTTCATCAAGGCTCATCCTGAGACCATAATACTGGACCCTCTCCCAGCCATTCGAACCCTGTTGGACCGCTACAAGTCCTACCAGTTGATCCACAGGATAGAGGATCGCATGCAAGGTTTGTGCATCCAGACCGAGTGAATGATTCTTGTTTTCTGGGTAATTCATAGAGGCGAACACACTGCACTCATATCTGCTATTATCTTTGAATGCTGACCTGCCTGAAATGACAATGTAACTGTACAAGTGAAATGATTGATAACTGCCAACATAGCTGAAATAATAAGCATAATGGTGAGTGATTGCTCCCATGACAATTAGTGAATACAGATATGTCTACCATACCTGGCCAAAGTATATTCCAAATCCTCTTTAGTCTGTTTAGTTTGCTTTGGAGAGTGAAGGCATCGCTCTGTTATTCCACTCTTCTCTGAAAGGTCGGCTAGGCAACCCTGTGCCCTCTGTGAGTTCGAATCTCTTCTGAAAGCAGACAAACCGAAAGCCAAACCCCCTCCCCCCAGTTCGGCGTCTTCGGGGAAATGTTTCCACGATGGAGTTGCTATTCATTCGTTCAGCCACAGTCGCTTAGTCAGGTTATGCACACCGTTCTCTCGTCTCAAGCGGCCAGGTTACTCGAACACATGTACAGCTGTTTATCTGTCCCGCGGTTCCCCTTCTGCCCTTCGGCCCTCCTGCCGTCTGTACGTGTCTCTCCTGTCTGCGATAGGAGAGACACTTCCTGCTCCCGTCCCTCTCCGTTCGTCCCAGTTCTCACGGGAGATTGTGGGGCACCCCTCTGTCGAGCACCTCAGGGTTATACTCTTCCCACTGCGAGCCACGGTGCAGGGGACTTTTCACCAGGGAAGCCAGCAGCTATCAAGGGTTTAAACAGGCGTGACCGAAATCTGCAGATCAGCTTGGCCTCACTGTGGACAGTCACTGGATGGTGCTGCGGGGAAATGAAGCTAGCTGGCCCCATGCCATGCACTGCCCCGCCGTGGTGTACGGCCAGCTTGTCAGTGGGGCAGGAGGTGAAGGCCAGGTTTATTTGCACTGCTGGCAGCAAACCTTGAAGGGCAGAAGCAGTTTTGTTTGGAGCGCCTCAGCTCTGTGTTGTGTTGTGATGTCACCAGGCAACCGGACAGACGGATACCGACATTGGCAAGCGTTGCTGAAAGGCATGCTGGGAGAGCACGCTGCTTGAAAAGCCACATTTGAAAGTTTTCTGTGGCATTCAAACAAGATTTGACATCTCACTGAAAGCATGGATTAAATATAAACAAATCCGCGTAGAGGTTTGGATTTTAGGTTAGACAAACTTGACAGTTTAGTTGTCGATTAGCCATTCTTTTTTGAAAACCGCTAACCTGGTGTAGGGTTGCGGCAAGCCTGGAGCCCACGACACGATGCAAGGCCTCTACCCCCAGACCAGTGCATGACAGTACACACACTGGGAAATGGGAGAACCTGCAGACTTGGAGCCAGGGCAGCAACCAACACCACAGATGTGAGAGCACCTTGTTACCCACTGAGCCTGGTGGATGCTAAGTTCCAGCAGCCTCACGTATAGCAGCATAATTACTTCATCATCTGATGATTTTAATTTGTCGATCTACTCACTGGAAAGTAACCATCTAAGAGTGTCAAGTGGGTTTTGCAGTGTCATACCGGGAACGGTGATTGTCACAGCTTTGTGGATCGGTTCATTTCCTGAAGATCCTGGCTGTTTTGGGCATTCGTTCTCCTTCCAGCAGCTTCAGTCTGTATCTGCAAAAAGGACGAATATAGACAGCCTAACTCTCCAGGGCGTGTGCAGCCCCTTAAGCTGGACGTGGATGCCTGGAGAATGTCTCCGGGTTCCCGAAACAGGTCTTGTCTGGTCTTGGCGTTTGTAGCTGGGCTGACGTGTTTGTAATCATCGCCCACCTCAGGTACCTGGCCCCTGCGCAGCGGCTAGGGATAACGACGACACCCACGTCTACGTCAGACATGCGGGGGAGAGAGCGTGGGGTGCTTCTGTGTGTGTCATTTCCCAGAATGTCGAGGGTGTGTGCAGACCTGCTGCTTTTTAAAACGTTATTTCTGCTTTGTTCTTTATTTAAAAAAAAAAACATGCTTAACGTCTTTCAGCTTTGGTGGTAATTCAGTTAACCCTCGTCTTCGGTTTACGACTTAAGGCCATCTCCAAGAATTAGGGCCAATGGGGGACAAGCGTTTGTTTTTCCTTCCCAAACAGGTTTCTCCAGGAGGGCTGGAGTTTGTGTAATGCCATGTCGAGATCTCAGAAGCCATAATCACATCTCAAATTCTAATCATAAGACGGGGAAAGTCAGCTTCTTCGTCTTTGCTGAACACGGAAGCCCAGAACGACATGGTGATCTCACTCCATGAGACAATGGGCTCTTAGGTTCCCCGAGAATCCTGCGGACTTCCACTCTTCTTTCTCCATATCGGTCATGGCTGTGGAATCTTAGTGTGGGTGCCAAGGTAATGGGGCAACCAGGACTGTGAGGCTTCAACATTTAGTGCCGGAAGGCCATCCCAAACCTAACATCCCAAAGAATGTTCACGACACGCGGATGTATGGGATTCATTAGAAGCCAGTGGGGAAAATCAGGCCGGATGTCTACCTTAATGCAGGACTGTTTAAAACAGGTAATACTGCCAAGCCGTTTAGCTCATCTGCTGGAAACTGGAAGAACGATTACAGACATTAGAATGACATCGCATGGCTGTTAAGGAAGCCTGTAAGTACAACTTGGCAAAAAAAAATGATAAAAACCTAAGTTGGGAAAAAAGTGTTATGTAATTGAACTGTTCTTAACTTTTGATGTGTGTCATTCGAGTCTGAGTTATGAACCTGCTTCATGTGAGTCTGAGCCTGTGATGTTTGATTTGATGGTGTTGCGGGACTTCTTAGTGTCTGCCCTGTGTTCACGTGACCTCGAATTTAACTCTGGTTTTCAGGCCCCACATGTGTCTGAGTTGGTGGTTCCGGTGTTTATGTGGAATCTTCTTTAATGTTTAGCAGATAGGCTCAGATGGATTTATTTGGAGTGGGAGTACTGGAAGACAGACTATAAACGGTGACGCTTCTCTCCTTGGTCACTGCACAGCTTTCGTTGCTGGCATCGTCTCCCCCTTCAAAGAGAGGCATCCATAAACACAAGATGTTTTAGGAGAGCTTTAGATGGAACCTGAAAGTAGCTTTCCTAATTGGTTAGTGTAACACACTTCAGATAAGAGTTAATGTACCCAAGGCCTCTAAGTATGAATCTACGAGGCCGACAATAACAGAACTGTTGACAGCAAGAGTCTAGTTAAAAGAAAGACTCTGACTAGCAATGCTAGTATTGGCACATTTACAACCAGACATAAGTTCCGAATATGTCAGCATGAGTCAGTGATGCCGGACACATTAGCACAGGCAGTAAGGAAGGGTACCTTGCTTCAGATTACATGGAACTCTCCTCCATCCCATTCTTGTAAACACTGGAGGCTGTAGATGAATCCAAAGTATGCTGCCAATGATTACTTGGCTCAAAAATATGTCACGCTAAATTTCCCATCTAGCTAATAATAATAGAAATATGCAGCCCATGGATATGGCTGCAGCCTGAATATTGCTCAAGTTTTCGTCCTCTTGGGTGAGCCTACCCTCCTCTTCGTCGTCATTTTTGTCCTCTACCTCTGTGCTCTCCGATTCCTCTCTCACTGCTTCCTCCAGGCTGTTTTATGGTACCGCAGTTATCAACACAGGCCTCTCTGGAGTAATTACTCGTCTCATTCATGTATCCACTCTTGCCCAGGAAGTTGCATTTTAGTGTAAGAAGTTTGTAAAGAAAGTGAAAAGCAATAAACGTGTTACAGTTTAGTGACTGCGGATTAGGCAAATGATACCCGAGCTTCGGTTTTTCAGGAATGTGTGCCAGTGTGAAAATAATTGAGAAAACTGTAATAGCGACGGCGGGATGGGGGACCTCTGCATTGTGACTCAAAGCAACAGCTTGTGGCCTTGAGGCAAATGCGAGTAACCGGCAGGGCAGCAGATGTGTCCTTTGTGTTTTTGATATATTGGTAGTTTGTGGGTAGGGAGTTCGGGGGGGTGAATTCCAATTCAAAGATAGATAAGTATTTGGATTCTGAGTTCAAAGCGACACGAGCAGACACATAAATAACCACGTACATACACATGTGCGAGCACAAACAATACACCTTCGTTTGACTGGAGGTGACACGGGTGCTAGGAGAGGACCATTATAAGTCCAGCTGGCAGTAACCTTTAATCCCTAAAACCCCACCTATTTTGGAAGCTGGAAACCATGCATGGTCTCCTCCACCTTGCTGGTGTTTCTGCTGGACCTGAGCTCTTAGCTCTTTTGTTGCATACACTGGCTAATGCCAAAGGTGGCTTGGTGACTGTACAGAGACACTTGATAAGGATGTTACCTGTGCACAGTATGCAGATGTACTGAATTTGGTATCTACAGCCAACCTGGGGAAGTGTGTACTGGTTGGTCATATTTAATGTTCTCTGTCTTTCCTGCAAAAAGGAATTTATACTGATTCTTTCTGTAAAAAGGAGCTGATGCTGACTGGTCAGCATTTAAGCCCTGTTTCTTCCTCCCTGTAGATGACAGGATCTTATCCCCACCCTTCATGGTCCTCAATAGCGAGTGTGGACCCCATACCCTGGAGCAGATCAGGAAGCAAGGGATCACCTTCCCCTTCAGTAAGTCCCTCCTCTTCCTGTGTGCTGTGACTAAGCTGGGTCAGACACAGTTCAACAACAGGAAGGAGACGTGTGGTTGATGCCACAAGGATAGGACAGATGTATGACTCACACTGGCTCAGTTTTTGTCACATCATTTGTTTAACGGTTTTTCTTCTTATGTTTTTCCCTCAGTATGTAAAACACGAGTCGCACACGGCACCAGTTCCCATGAGGTAGGAGTGTGACTGTGTTGAGGACTTCCTACTGCCTTTGTGGGCTCTAGGTGTGCTGTTAATGTCGCTGTACACTGAGAGGACATCTCTCTACATGCGGGTGCGTCAGTGCCATGCGGAGGCACTGTGCTGCCATGACATTATATGCCCTTGTTAGTGTTGCTGCTGTTCCCTGGGGTATTTCACAAAGCAACATGGCCCCTTTAAAATAGTTTTTGGAAACATGTTGACAAACATCTTCCTGTTCTCCTTACTTCTACTAGTTTTCGTTGTTGGCATTGCCGGTGCCCGTGTTGCGATTGCATTTGTCTCGCCGACATGACGCAGCTGGTTGGTCATGCTGTGTCCTCCATTCTCAGATGTCCATCATATTCAGTGAGGAGGACCTCAAGGACATCAGGCCACCCTGTGTGATCCAAAGCTTCATAAACCACAATGCTGTTCTCTACAAGGTCTTCGTGGTGGGCGATTCCTGCACTGTCGTTGAACGGCCCTCACTCAGGAACTTCCCTGTGGGACCCACAGGTGAGATGGAGTGCTATTTTCCCGTGGCACCTGACTGGAGACTGTGTCATCTTCTGTGTTTTATGCCGACCCAGCATTCTTACTGATGGCACCTTATCGGTTTGCCTAAGTGGTGCTCTTACCCACACAGACATAGCTCTGGACTTTCACATCTCTCCATGACATAGGCCACTGAACGTGACAGTCAACGGTATCTCCTTACGGACCATAAACATTGAAGTGTTTGCTGGCCCTCCTGCGTGAAATCCAGCTTACAGTCTAACATCTGCCATTCACTACAACAGAGTGTGTAATGACACGGGAGAATCACGTGTCCTTGTGTGTCACAAAACACATGCGGTGCCGCTTCTGTGTCGCTGCAAGAAGTTCCTCTTGCGTGTCATCTACACCTTGTATCGTTCAAACGCAGCCTTTTTTAGAATGCATTCCATTTCAGCTTATGGATTTGCTACCACCTGCTGGCCAACAATGGGGGCTTTAAAGATGTACCGTTCGATAGCTGCTCAGTGAGTTTCGCTTTACACCTTTGGGTTTTGTATCTTTTATGTTTCAGACAGAAAAGCAATTTTCTTCAACAGCCATGATGTTTCAAAACCAGAATGCTCTTCTGATCTAACCTCTGTGAGTAATCTCTGCTTTCATTATTGTGTGACTTTTAAATCTTTAACCCTTTATAACCTCTAGCAAATGTATGTGTAAGGTGTATGAGTATTAGGTATATACTGTACATCGCCGACGTGTGGTGAGGTCACTGGCTGGGGAGACACTGGACAGCACCAGAACCAGACTTACACACAGACGAACCCGATA
>JAACJT020000275.1:6536-20738 GCA_009936485.2 Gymnarchus niloticus | reverse complement strand
GGGTACACCCTGGACGGGGTGCCAGTCCATCACAGGGCACGAGGCTGGGGTACACCCTGGACGGGGTGCCAGTCCATCACAGGGCACAGTCATCCCACAGGCAATTTAGACAAACTGAATAGTCTATGTCACATGTCTCAAAGTACAGGGAGAACATTCGAACTCCACACACAGGACTGAAATCCCTAACCCTGAGGTGCAAGTCAACAGTACTAACCACCGAGTCACAGTGCCCCAGGAAGTCCCCTCCAACTATACAAATGGGAATTACCTCATTAAAAAATAATGGAACAATTCTAATGCCATGCACAGGCTACTCCTCATCTTTCGAACAAGTGCTTATATGAAAACCTACTAAATATTGGCTGTAAAAACAAAGCAGGGCTTGTTTGTTTACTGTGTTATCATCATCGGCCCCTGTGCTTGTAAAGGCTTCAGGCAGCCGCTTTCCACAAAGATGCAAAAATAACAACGGGCAGTGAAATACACACAGTGGATGAATATGGAATCGGCCACGTGATTAAATGTGACATGCGGCAAGAGTTAATAATACCCGCTTTTTCGTTAGCTGTCCGAGGGGCGGAATGTATTCATAATTTTAACTGCACTCAAAAATTCAAAACTGGGTTTTAGACTTCATTTTTTTTTTTTTTTCTTTTTTGATGGTTCTTGGAAGAGCGTGAAGCATTGTTATACACATGATACATTCAGACTTATTAGGCTTTCATTGTATCAATTCAACATGAAGTGATTAGATAAATGGCAGCATCTTCTACTGTATCTTTGGCTCTTCTTTTCCAGGTAGCTTCAGATTTGTTGTGTCAGACGCTGCTCCTGTAATCTTGAACCCTTCGCCTATTTATTGGAGTTCCAGTAACCCACTAGATTGACCTCGCTGCCATTCCAGGGTTGTTGCGCTTCTCGAATGATGGACCGCCGGGTTGTTCTGTCAGGCGGAAATGTGGAATGCCTTCAGGGTCTTTCACTGTCGCATGAACCCTCTCTTTGTCTTCTGGCCAAGTTCAAGACATTTCATCAATTGCGTCGGGGGGAATGAGTGCGACACATGACTGAGGATCTGCCCCTGGATGGTGGCAGAGGTCTTGTTTAAAAATGGTGTATCCACTGTAACAGAGAGTCTACTGCTGCATCCCATAAGGACAGCATGTGTGAAAGGGGTTGTCAGTGGTGACAGCAGGTTACTGGCTGTTTCTGCCTCCCTTCCCCTTTTCTTCATTAATTCACACTTCAGCTGCACTCCGTCGTACAGCGTCGGTGGGCGCAGACCCTGCTTTGTCCACTAGAGCTTTAAATTATACATGATTAATTGGATCACAGATTTGCCGTGACATCAGTGCGATTTATCAACTAGAGCTTCTTCACATGGATTCCATGTCTGCAATATTTCAGGGCTGGATCGGGAAAAAGGAAATTAGAAACAACTCAAATTTAATATTCACTACTATGTGATATTCTGTAAATTTCAACTTGACAGAGGCAGCCCTGAAGTATAACGTAAAGGGCCCTTTTGAACATGCCATTATAAATCTTTCATTAAACAAACAAAGGAATAAATTTGTATAGGACTTTAGTTTCCCTTGTTAAAATATCTGCTACAGTGGACGAAAAACAACGTTGCCGTTATTGGATATGGTATTAAAAATTTTTCTATTATTATGCCACTGTTAGAATCGCTCGACTCTAAACAGCAAGCAACATCACTTGACACAAGAATGATGAAGGAGCTTGTGTAAACGGGGGTGAGAGCCAGCTTGACAGAGTTAACCATTTCAGTGTCAGGGAAGGATAGCGGGCCAAAACCATGGGCTACGCTAGAGAGCCTTAGGGTTTGAGTGGCACTGCTGATGGAAACAGAAAACCACATTCAGCCTTTTATAAAGGACTGCAAACGAGGGACAGGTTGAAGTGAAAGCATGCAGCAATCAGAGGCCGTTTTGGCATCTACAGGCTGCTAATCGAAAATTTAAATAGAGAATAACTGATCCACTTGGGTAATGCCCCTCATCTGGGTTCCCGCTTCATTAAATAAATGTCCCATAGAGAAGTAAACAGTGACAATTTAATTGATTCTGAAAAAAAAACCTCATCCAGTTTAATTGCTTGTCAGCTGTTTGATTACCTTATTGTAAAACTTACTGTGGTTATGAAGTTATCCTTCACCTAAGTGTTCTTACTGTTTTTCCAGCTAGAGTAGCTGATTTATTTTCCTCTCACGGAAATTGCTGCAGGTAATCACTTCACTTCCTTCTGCTGCTTCAGGTTAGCGCAAATTTTAGCTCAGTCAGAGTCACCATCGCGGAAAAGTTCCACTCCGCGGCTCACGAAGACCGAACTCAAAGAAAAGTTGATGTCCAGGGTGACTAAGTTGATTAAATTGCGCTTAAATATCGCAGAAACTTCTACGTATTTCCTACTATTGATTTTCTGATAGAAGACCTTTCGTCAAAGTCACCCTGAAGTTAGAATTCTGTGGGCTCCAAATGAAAGTCATCCTGAAAGTCTTTAACGTGGAATATCAGGTCCAGTATATTCTCATGAACTGACTGTCGTTTAAACGGCAATTTGTACCTGACCGCTCTGCCTAAGAACTAAGCAAAATCACTTTCTCAGTCTCATGATGTGCACGTTAGTGAGTCGTATGTTAGCAAAGCATCGTATATCTGCTGCTATGTGTTTATTGTGGAAGAATCTAAAACGGCATTATGTGTTTTCTCTGACTGAAATGAATCCACTGAAATCTGAACGGCCGCTAAACTCCCTACAACAGACTCATAGCACAGCTGTTAGAAGTGGGATAACAGTGGGGCCGCAGTTACCCAGTCCACTGTAGCAGACTCATTTCCAGTCATTTACGATGTATATTGGGACATGGGGCCGTACAGAGTGGATTAAATACATCGATATTTGAAGAAGTAATGTAACTGTTTTCCCTCCGACTCCACAGTCCGGTCCTATAAGACAAGGAATTTTTTTTTTTTCCCCCCCTGTGCAACGCTGAATTCCTTTGGCAGCCCCACTCTACTTAAGGGTCATATTTACTGGAAGCCACCAGGTACTCATTTACTTCCCCTGGCGGGGTGGGTGATGCAAGGCACCTTAAATCAGAGCTCATTAGGGTACCGGCGTCGGTCTCAGGTCGACCGTGTGACGGCCCCTTTAAAGCAGGGCCACGGAAGCTGTAAAAAATCGCCTTAAATGATGTAGGGCTTCAGAGAGGGCAGATCATTGTCAGAAGGACTGGAAGCAGATAACGCTTGATATGTGTGATATCTCTGCCGACCAGATCGAGCCTACGGGGTTCACGTCTTCCTAAACAAATCATTTAAAGGGACAGGTGCAATTTGCTTCCACGTTCTAAATCACCCTGATCGTTGTATTTAACAGTGATCTGACTCGGTGATCTCTGATGTCCTCGGTGTAGGGTTCTTGTGTAGAGCGGCTGTGTTACAGCTGGTAATTCCCTTCCTGGGGGGAACTGTGGTATCTTGAAATCGTTCATTTTAAAGGGAGGATCTTATGAATGATTACAGATATTAGTATTGTATAAAATCTGCAGACTTTTTATTTAAAGCAGTCTAAAATAGTATTTCTGTATTTATTCTCTCTGTAGTCTAACCATTTTACACCAAACTCTTTACACCATACATTTTATTTTTAAACTAAATCCTTATTAGATCGTAATGAATATAGTACAACAGGTAACATCATATAACAAAGTGACAACACAACAGTTCTGTGATGTGTATTATTCCCTACTGTTAGTTTCTCAAACATGCTAAGGGATATTCATGCAGATGGCATCTTCACTTGAGAGAGTTTACTGTGTTTTGTTTCTGTGCTATAGGATGCAGTCATCTGGCCATTCTTATAGAAAGTTGTCCTGCCAAGCAAGCAACAGACTAGGAAAACAGGGATCTGCTTCTTGCATACTGGAACCCGTCACAGATCGTACAGCACAGAGAGAACTTCCTTGTTTAACAAACCCAGGAAATGCATGACACGGCAGCACTACAGCCATATTCATTAAATAAAAGCCTGTCATCTTGTAGCTCAGATGCTGAGTCTGCTATTACCCTTGGCTGTGACTGAAACATTTCCATTTCATTACTGGGCCACTAAGGCAGTCATGCCCAAAGTGCAAATTCAACTTCTTTTTAGAAAAATGTCTTTTTTCATCATCTATCTGAATGATTAAAAAAAAAATACGAAGAAATAAAATCTGAGTTTCGCCTGGGACCGGCATCCTACCCAGAATGCCTCCTTCCTCGGACCCTTTCCTTGGACAGGATCCAGAGTCTGTGCCACCTTATACCAGATTTCTAGCCTTAAGGAGCTAATTCACAGCTGCTGTCTTACTCTACGGACGTTATAAGCTCCGTTGTCTTTTTTACTGTAAGCAGATACGTCGTAGTGGATGCTGTCAACATATTTCATAAATATATGAAGTATAAAAATGTATAATTTTATGCACTCTAATATTTGATGTCATATGTACACCATAATTAATGATAACAAGCGAAATTGAAAGCCAGGCACGACCTGCACAGAGCCTAGTTGAAATGATCATTTTCCCCATTAGGAAGGAATGGATTTTCCATGAATTGTTATTTTCACTATAATGAACATTCTAACTTTCTTGAACAGATCTGGATGATGAAAGGATTGTGCTCCTGAAAGGTTTTTTTCCCCCCATTTAATAACATATCCGTAAAA
This sequence comes from Gymnarchus niloticus, assembly GCA_009936485.2. Classification (NCBI taxonomy): domain Eukaryota; kingdom Metazoa; phylum Chordata; class Actinopteri; order Osteoglossiformes; family Gymnarchidae; genus Gymnarchus; species Gymnarchus niloticus. The sequence goes on along the minus strand of JAACJT020000275.1, from coordinate 16,004 downwards.
TGTATAAAAGGAGGGAAACCATAGACATCCAGCCAAAATATATAACATCATAAAAACCACATTATTCTTTCTCCAAATTCCAGTAATTGAAAATGCTCTGGTTTATTACCAGCTGTTTATCTTCAGTGTTCAGACCATAAATGTTTGCATCACATCAATGAGGGGGAAAAAAGAGCTTTGAATAGACCTTGTAGTTACTGCAGGTATGAAATTACCCGGGCCCTCGAGGGCTCGGTTATAACATAACAGTCTAGCTCAGCCTCTTCTTTGTGGTTGCTGTAGAACAATGCATCTTGGAGACTGGACTCTGGCCAAGAATGCAGCTGCATTGATGACATCGTGATCTGTAAGAGCCAGCGATGCAGAAGCCCCCAGTGTGACATGCTGAAGGTACAGTCAGTTCGTGACCTCTTTTGATCAGGTTCTCTAAGGAGCATGTCTGCTTTTTCCCACAAGAGAACCGAATGTTTGAAACGCGTTCATTAAACCTGTTTTAATGAGACATTAAGTATAGGATGCACGACATGTCATGCTAATGTGTTCTTCTGAAACCAAAAATCAGTTCCAGTATCTCTCTAAGTGTGCTGGATCTGGATGCACAAAATATTTTCTACTCCACTGACCAGTAATTGAAATTTAAAATAGTCTGTTACCTGGGCTTTAATGTCTTGAATGCAAGAAGTGTTGGAACCAACATTATTCAATATCAGTAATCATTTGAATTATTATTATTTTAATTATTTTATAGGGAGAACGATTGAGAATAGCACCCAGCAGATGTTGCCCGGAGTGTTGGCCCAGTCCCAGCTCTTGTCAACACGAGGGATCCATTCACGAGGTAGAAAAGCTCTTGTAATCTCGCCACATTTACGAGAAGGAGGACACATTAGCTTACGAACATTGCTAGTTCAGGCATATCCAAATATATCAGTTCGTATTGGCCTTTAGTAGTCCCGTTGTAATAATCCTTATCTAGACTTCATCAAATTATCTAGGTTCTTGTAATGTTCATTCGAAAGACTGTCTTGCTCAGGTGTTTCAGGAAGAAATGATCAACTTGATATGACAGCTTTGTTTTTTTTTTTTTTTGACTCGAGTTTAAACACTAAATTTGAATGCGTCGCAAAGGGGATACAGGCCTCAAAATAACTACAAAGAAATCAGAAGTACTGAACGACAGGAAAGCAGTTAATCTCCTTGTCAGGATTCGGGTAGCGCTGTTGGACCATAGAGCCAGCTGAATCACGGTGACACGGTAACACGCACGCCATTGTTCTTAACAGCACGGCAGCCGGTGGAGGGACTCCAGATGCCACGTCTGCACCTGCTTTCGTGGGAGCGTGTCCTGCACGGCCCGCCGCTGCCACCGTGGGAGGGGCGGGAGGTGCGATGTTGCCAGGGCGTCTGCGGAATGCTGTCCCAGAAGCTCTCATGGTGGAGGTGAGATTCTGATTGCAGAGTTGGTGCCATGAACAATTAATGAAATGTTACACAAATAATTAAATACTGCACTGAGAATTGCTCAATTAACATTATAAAAGGGGACAATGGTTTTAATGCATTATTATTATTATTATTATTATTATTATTATTATCTGATGAAAATCCTAGATTCCGGCAAGTCCACTTAAACTTTTGACTGCTACTCTATAACCAAAAATACTCTGTTGTTGAGCCCCTTGAAGCAGCTGAGAGTCTTCCCAGGCTCGCCGGTGTCTCTCCGGCTGAGAGTCTTCCCAGGCTCGCCGGTGTCTCTCCGGCTGAGAGTCTTCCCAGGCTCGCCGGTGTCTCTCCGGCTGAGAGTCTTCCCAGGCTCGCCGGTGTTTCCAGGCTGTGTCGCGTTTGTATTCTGCCCAATACTCTGATTACCTGCTTCTCCTGTCCCACGATCCTCTGGATGACACGTCTCCCAACACAAACAGCTGTTTTCTTTCCTGCATCCCTGATTTGTGTTTGGACTTCTGCCAGCATCTCTGCCCCGGAGGGATGCGACGACAATGGAGAGGTGATGTAGCTGGTGGCCAGGCTGCAGCATGGAGCCATCTCTCATCTCCCGCCCACTTTATTTATTCCCCTTTGCAGCCTCCTGTTATGCGGGAACCCGGGAATATCGGAACGGGGGGGAGTGGCAGCCGGCCCGCTGTGTCAAGTGCTTCTGCAGAGCTGGGGCAGCCCAGTGCTTCATCGCTCAGTGTCCCCCCGTCGCCTGCAAGCTGGTTGGTCTTTCGCAGCATGGAGGGTGGCCAGATTTGCGTGCCCGGTTTGAATGAGAAAGAGGTCCAAAGCCAACACTAATTCTGGCCTATTGGAACAGGATGTTGCCAGTGATACTGTTTTCTTGGGTACCGCTCACTAGCGCATGCAGTAGGTTAAACCTACAGTAGTATATAACCTAAATATGCATTGATAAGACAACAAATGATTACTCACTTAGAGGAAATTCATACCTTCTCATTAAGATCTCCTGGTCTTGCAAGGCTACAATGTATATCATGCAATTTGGTAACCGAGTATTAAACAGGCTGTAGAACTGACAAAAATGTTTGATGAACTAAGTTACAGAAAGGTAGGGGTGCCACACTGCTGCCAAACAAGAAATGTAATTGTCCAGCAGTCATAGTTACAGGGTAACTTTCTGCAGTTTAAGAAGGTAATGAAATAATCTGCCCATCCAATGCATGATAAAGAAAACCTGATCTTTACAGCTGGGCTTCCAGCTTCAGAATAAACAGCAGCTTCCACGGTTATGATTACAAGTGCAAACAAAATGGGCCGCATTAATGCCATACCATCAGTCCACTCGAAACCCGGAGGTCTGTCTGCGTTTCTCTGCAGCACGAGCACCTGGTGATGAATCCCGGAGACTGCTGTCCTCAGTGTGTGTCAAGCACCTGTCAGGAGGATGGAAAGGAGCGGGAGGTAATGCAGTTATAAACTAAGCCGATTCCTTCTGGTGAGCCGTAACCTGTGGTTCTCCCTGAGCAAATATCAGAAGGTGTTACTTTACGGCTCTCTGGAACGCAAAGTGAAAGGTAGCGTATGTGAGGACCGGCAAAGTGCGTCACGAGCCGTTATTTTGCCCTGAATAGGAGCGCTCCTATATGACAGTCATCTGACAGAAGACAGGGCAGCAAATTGCAAGGCTGTTAATGTCCCAAATGCCACGAAAACTGTTGTCGGTTCTCGCCGTTATACGGTTTAATTTGTTGAGCTGAGCTGCTTGTTTGATTGGAATAGAACTAGCTACTGAATGCTATTTCACAAAGAACGATGGGGTCAGCCTACCGCTAACAACCAGGGTAGCGGTTAGATTTCTCGTTTCTTGACTGATCTGAGCCGAATTCTCTCTGTGGACGTCTTTGCCATGAATCTAAAGGGTTAAGTTTTTTGTCATGATTGAATCCGTGTGCAAGAACATAAATAAAGCAGTTGTACCAACGTGATTAGTATTATAAGGCAGAATTACAGCCTATTGTCACATGTGGCAGGCAGGAAACAGATCCTCCTCTGTGCTCGGGTACTTTGTGTTTTTACACCGTAGAAATGACTGTCTTTCTGCAATAAAACTGTGAATATCTTCTCAAACTCGGTCTTTTTTTTTTCCCCATGTTTTTCAAGCCATGTAAATTCTTGTTTATTCTTTTAAAGGTTTGTTGCATGGCTGCAGCCATGGCAGACCTGAGAATGAGAGAGCGTCTGGCCACTGTAAATATTTAATTCTGCTGTTGATGAACCGTCTGTTTCCTGCAGAATGGTGAGCGTTGGCAGATAAATGACAGCGTCTCATGTCACTGTGACTGGGGACAGGCTTACTGTCACGTGCAGTCCTGTCTCCGCTATTCACACGAGAAGGTCAGTTTTATAGGGTCGCAGGTACCGTTTGTCGATTATACGTATTAGCTTGGCACCTGGTTACAGCGTGCTGGTCAAATATGGCAAAAAATGCTGTATGACAAAATAGTAAAAAAAAAATTCATTTGTAAGTCATACATTCAACATCAATTGAATTGCAGATTAGATTTCAGGAATATTTAGGTTGCAGCCTCATATTGAACAATGTGTTGAAACAGAATTTTACAAGAACTTGCTTTGGATCTATTTAAGTATTTATAGATTCGTTCAGTTCGCGGTTTCTAAGTATACAGCACGTTTATGCTAAAATGTCAAGTAATACTCAGTCCGTCTGTCCATCCGTCTGTCCATCCATCCTCTAACCGCTTATTCAAACAGACAAATAGTATTGCCTAGTCACTCACCATGCCATACAATCAAGCGGATGAGCTGAAGATATGCTTAGCATTCAGGGTTGACTGAGGTGGAGCACACAGCTTGGCTGGATGCAGGCAGGACAGTGGAGGGTGTCTGGAGCTTACCGCAGGCAGCTCAGGATTCACCCCAGATGGGTAGATGCTGACAGTCGCACCCTACTGCCTATTTAAAGACATCTGCCTTCGGGAGGAAACCAACGCACCTGTAGAAAACCATGGCGACAAATGATGACACGTAAACCCTATGTGCACAGAGTGGTGATGGGATTCAACTCCCAACCCTAAATGGGTAAGACACCAGTGCTACCTGCCGAGTCGCCAAACTGTCCCGTTCGACAAAATAACATCCGACGAGAATTTTAAATCTGCCCAAAAGATAGAGGCGTCTCCAAAATGCCTCTGGACTACAGTCTGCCTGCCGTTGTTCTTTCCTAGTCTCTCACATCCTGAAGGCGCACAACATCAAGCTTTTCGTATCCGAAGAATTGTAGGACTACAGGCATCCAAGTATCGACTGAAACAGTGGAGGCTACATCTCACAGACCTTCAGGGCCTTTCATACCTTCCACTTTTTCTCAGTCTTTTATCATTCCAGTGAAATAATCTCCTACAATTCAGGTATATGGATTCAGTATAGAAGAAATAGTTCTAATAACTCTTTGCAATGAGACTTCTATATATGAGGAATAGGATGAAGATCGTACTGCAAATTTGGTCCAAGGTTCCTTTATTTCATCACCAAATCTTCCATGTTCATCTTTAGTTTACGGCAGACAGTAAAGATATTTGTAACAGTCAAAATCATTTTTAGCATTATTAAAGTTTGAATGCTTGGACATCGATGGACTTGATCACTTCACTACCCGCTACCCTGGTACTTATGGACGTGAGAACAGCGCTCAGCCTCCGTTTTCCATTTTCTCGCCACCATCCTTGGAGTCTTGGCTCGCAGGATTCAGATCACATCCAGTTTGTTCAACTGGAGATGTGTAGAAAGCCTATAAAATAAGGTTAAGGCTGAGATCGTTGGCCCCTCTATTTTTCTTTTCATCTTCTGGCAGGTAATGCATTTTCGGATTACAAAGAGCTAATTTCACCCTATTGATCCACGGAACAGCTGACCATATGGCTGCAGCGAAATGATAATCCTGTTTAGCAACTTTCAGATGAAAGATTTTCACCGGTACAGCAGCACAATTTCTGCATAATGACAAAGTAGCCAAAATCTCAGTGTCACATTTATTTATAATATAATTTAGACTTCTGAAGGAATGGCATTTAAAGATTTTTTCTTTTCCCCCGCCAGTTCTGGACACTTGATTTCTCTCTATAACTCTTTAGTTTGCTTTTTGCTTTAAGAAGCTCTACCCACATGACTTTGCTTAAATTTGAGTCAGTTGTCTCTGATTTGAAAACTCATCAAATCACTCAGTCAGAATTTATGTGACTGTTTATTGTAAAGCCGGAAGCCAAAATCAGGCTATTTAATTTCCTTTTGTTTCCTTATCGGACTGATCTTAACGGGGTAATAGTGTACTGTTTGAGTATCCTCGTTCACATCTTCCAGTTTTAACAATGCTGGACCTTCGAACCCTTTACCATAGCTCAGAAGTGACACTGGAACACACACTTTTGCTATCTGCTGTCTTGTTCATTTGAGAAGGTCAAGTGCTTTTGCCTTAGTAAGATCTGAGAATAGTCTGTCTTCAACATAGAAATTCCTCACAACAGACTGCTTCCTACACAGATATTCCATTGTTCTCCTAGCTTTGCAGTCTTTGTTCTGGATCATATGAGACCTGTGATATATCTTTTCCAGTATGTTCCGTTACCGCCAGTGTCCCATATTTCATTTCCCTTTTCTTTGTTATATCTCGATAGCACTGTTATTATTCTTATCTAGTAGAAAACGGGCAAACGAGGAAATACAGATATATAAGACTTTTGGGCTTTCTCTGGGCTGTGCCCTGTGTCTTTCCTCATACTATGAGAAGAGGGCGAGAGATGCGGAGTAGAACCGTGGGGAAGACATTTCCTCTGAAGGGTCATGTCTGCAGGGGACTGGGTTGCGCTGCCGTGGCGAGCCGTGGAACAGCATGGGTTGTGACTTCTGCACCTGGACGGCTGGCCAAGTGCTGTGCCTGGAAGCTGAAAGATACTGGCAGTGGTGTGCACAGGTATCGCAGGCTGTAATGGAGAGCACGGCTCTGGGGGTTCCCTTAGACGCAGTGAAACTCTCCCGTGTGTCTGTTTTGATTTTGAATCAATATATTAAATATACTCAAAACTACATTAGATGCTCTTGCATTGTGTGTCTTTTAAAGACTAAGTAAATTAAGTGACCTTGCTTCAGTTTGCACCTTCTTGTCATAAATTAGTTTTTAATGAGGCTCAGTCCATAAAGGCTCAATTTAAAAAAAAAAAACAAACACTTTGAATCGAGTAGCTGAGTCTGAGCCAAGCTGTCCATCAACAGTTATTCACAGTTTTGTTAGGGCTGTCTGCAAACCTGTCAAATGTGTAGTGGTTGATACAGACTCAAATGAGGACGTTTCTTCCACTCGCATAATGCTATATCCTTCGCCGTGAAAATCTCCCAAGATGGAAATTAGAAAAGACGGCCAAAGAGTCATTTTGATGAGTGCTGCTGCAGGCAGTTAAGCATTTCATTTCCCTAATATTTACCTTCAGACGTGTTAACTTGTGTTAGATTACTGACCGTTTATGTAGAACCCCTGTTTGCCTACATAGAACTCTTACCTTTCAAACAGCTTGACAAAGTTTCATTTTTTCATATTAGTCTGTGTGTATGAATGATGAAATGTATCTCTTTAATCAGCCTTAAGTATAATTGGGATACGATATACAGTCAGAAGTGCAGTAGTTAAAAACATCATCTGGTTGATCTTGTAGATCTCATCGATTCATCATTGTAGCATGAATGGCCATTAAAATGGAAGAGGCCAGAGCTGGGTGTTTTCTTCATATTCCTGTTTAATTCGCATTGTGTTTCAAGCATAAACAATTACATCGCAACATTATGAGAGCTAGTGAGAGCTTTGTCTTCACGATTCAAGCGCTTTCATGTAATTTCCTTTGAAATTTAATATCGAATGCTAAATGTCATCATAACTTATTAAAAGCAAAAAAAAAGAAGAAAAAATCTCTATAGTATTTGGAATCAGTTTAAAGTACAACTAATCTATAAATGTCTATAATCTAATCTATAATATATATAATCTATATGTAATCTAGTTTCCCGCTAGAATATTAGGTCATTACGGCATGGAAGGGCTTAATCATATGCATCTTAATGTGTCTTTGAGGTATTTTAACATATCCATAATTACTAAGGAATTTCATGTAATTTATACAGTATTTTGAATAAGGTCTTTGAAGAAAAATAATATTCAAACTGCCACTTTGCACTGAATCTAATTTCTATTGTTGGCGATCCAGTACTGTAGTCTGGACCGAACGTCGCATGGTTACACTTCTGCGATGAAATCCTCGTTTGCGAAGGCTAAAATATCATTCGGGCTCCTCCAGAATAATCACAACGCAGCAAATCTTCCGCAGGGCGAAGCCGTCCACTTGCAGGGAAAGTGCTACCCAGAGAGCAGGCCCACGGGACAGGTCTGCCTGCACAAAGGAAAAATAAAGAAGGTACATCGTCACCAAGGGTCATGTAAAACCTTGTGTGTCTGATGAATTTTTTGGACATTTATGTATTTCAAAGATAGAGATCTTGGCAGCAAAGATGTGTTTCCTTCAGTTGTATTTTTACGGACAATATTTTCAATACTGCATATATTTATGTACTTTGAGACTACGTAGTATGAACACACACATTTAAAATCATCATAATATTTATATTTTTGTTACACCATGCTCTCATGGCGTAACAATTTTTTTGAATATTAAAGCTGAGCTAAGTGCTTTTCTGGGCCCCAGGAAACAGTCACGCTGTGATTCCTATTAATAACAGGAATCTGAATTTTCGCTATGTCGCAGCTTTGCATCGATTTGGTTCGATCCCGTTTTATGCTCTGTGGGAAATCCACATATTCGTAAATAAAGCGAGATGGCTGAATGTTGACCTCTAATGGGAAACAGCATGGTATCTTTTTTGCCTCCTTCACGAAAATTCCACCGTGCAGACGTAATGCTTGTCCGTATTTGGAAATTAAACCGTAGACATCATTCTGCTCACCTTCCATGCTTTAAAGGGACTTTTTCAGCATTGCCACTTTTTTTTAATTATTTTTTGCAGAATCTGGAGGTGTGGTGGGACGATCCCTGTGAAACGTGCCAGTGTCTGGACTCCAGGGTGACCTGTTACCGCCCGGTGTGCCATCCTTGCCCTTCGGGTAGCCTTGCCATGCCAGTGACGGGGAGCTGCTGCCCAGAGTGCCGAGACAGTAAGAGAGACAGAAAAGAACTCGTGAAAAAGTGTGTAGGGGGGTACTATTGTTTATCGTTATTTGTTATCATTATTTGTTATCGTTAGCTCATTGGCAGATTGTTTTATCGTTTATTCATGCTCTCATTTCGCCTCTTCATCATTTCTCCTCTTCCTCATTCTGGTTGTACCTAAATATGAGTGTGTTTACCTTTAATTTTGACTCCCCCATCCTTTTTGTTATCTGCAGCCACCCATGCTGCAAGGTCCTTACATCTTCCCTGCAAAAATGGCAATTTTACATTCCTTTATTCAGGATGTGTTTCGCTGCCCTGTCTCCCGAGTGAAGAACCGGTTCCGTGCTCACTTTAGCATGCCGGCCACCCAGCTCACGTTTTCCCTGCAGGATTTCAGACTGAGCTTGACTAAGAGGCGTAGACACATTATCATGCTGTGCTCCTCTGCCTGACGCCTTCCGACGATGTCGATTAGTGCTCCTTGCAATGACTTTCTCGTATGAATCCTACAGCTCTCCTTAGAAGGACCCCTATGACAGAGAAGCCCATAAACAATTCTTTCAAATCATGGCCTTTCCCTGTTTAGGCAGGATATACTTAAGAGGGCTTATGCTGAGCCACAAAATGCAGATGGTTCCATGTCAAGGTCTCCCGATGTAAAATGCCCGATGATTGGTTTTTTGTTGTTGGTAAGCATTTTTATTATTTTTTTTTAGATTAATTTATACAGTTGGATAATTCTGATTAAGGATCTGCTCAGGGGTGTAACATTAGAACCGGG